>KN550502.1:9788-21309 GCA_000797555.1 Oesophagostomum dentatum | reverse complement strand
AAATAAGAAAAAACGTCCCTGCCACAAACTTGGTGTGCTCTGATGGTGGGTACCATAATTTGGACCGAATGAAAAATTAGACTGTAGAAATCTGGAAATATTCGATTTTTATCATTAGGACTTTGAAAGGGGGATGCTTCTAGTTTTTGAATAAAACGCGATAGTTACATTTATATGAAGTTGGTTTTCGAATTTTTAAAAAGAATATGTATTCAGATATATTTGAAAGTCGACAAGCGTTGAATAAGCTATAAATGAATTGATCCAAATCTCGAATTTTAATAACCTTGTTTTCAAATTCTTTTGAATTTCGAGTATTTTGTAACCCTCACGCTAGAGTTTACTCAATTTTCAAAGGCTAAAAAACTGTGTTTTTGAATCTTTTCAAAATTAAAATATGTAAATAGTTCGGTTTTCGAGTAGTAATTTGCTCAGATGTTGAATAGTCTCCACTCGAAAAATCAAGATTGTACTCAGATTTGATTAGACACTTGCACAACTCTCGCTCTGAATATTCGTTTCTCCGAAAAAAATGAAGGCTCGGTATCGTCTGAAGTGCTTTGTACGGAGATCCTCTTAGTGGGCTCTCCTTTTATCCGGTTATTTAATTTTTTGAATGAGCACGTTCGATGTCTAGTTTCTGGAAAAACTCTTCAAATAAATTCTTTCGGTGTCCATTTATTTATAAATATTTTCGGATAAATAAATTCGATATTGCTTCATTTGAGAAAAACATTTCTGCATCCGAAATGCAGTAGGTGCTATTACGTAATCTATAGAACAGTGGGCGTTTCTCAACTGGCTACCGAAAGATAAGGAGCTGAAAGGCCTTTCCTTTTCTAGTTGACCTTTTGATAATGTTATCACAAGATGCTAAGAACGTCTGCTTTATAGTGAGTAAACTTTTAATTGTACTTCTTCTTACTGGCGCCTTGCAATTATCTTTCCTGCCTATTTTTGAAGATCACTGCATATATCGCTAACAGACATTCAGAATTGGCGCACCGATCATGGATGGCTTCCTCCTACCTATGTCCCCACAGTTATCTTTGCCAACCTCTTGAGTGTTCGAACAAGTACGATTGAATGCTTGCATGATTTGCTTCTGAGCATCTCTTGAACCAGTCCATAGATATTCTTAGCTGGATTGGTTTGCGGCCTACTCCTTTGAGATCCTTCCCTTCTCAACATCATCTTTATTTATGGTTGGCCAGGAATGTTGACATGTTCCCACGAAATTTCAGAATTTTTTGGAACTTTGGAGGGCACTCATAGTGGTAGCGCTCATTCTTTGCAGTTCCCATTTTTCTTTAATCTGTTCGTTCGTTGAAATATTGCTCTAAACCCATTATCAGAAACAATTTCTCTTCCTTATCGGTGGAGACAGTACCATTTTGTTTCACATCATCAAAGAAATAACTCAATGTAATTGTGAAACATGCTCGACATTTTCGATTTACACAAAGCAAAAACAAGTACCGATTGTGGTTGATGGACAAATATGAAGAACGACCCTAAACCGGAGACTGCCTTACACGTATCTTTGTGAAAGTGTTGTTATAATTGTGAGCGCCAACTCGTAACTCTTGCTAGTGTATCACGTGCAACGAAGAAGGTTTCTGGAGGTTTTCTCCGTTTTGTAGGGGAATTTCACGAGCACGCCTTCCAAACACCGTGCTGGAAAATAGTTTAGTTGAGTTATTCGGTTGTTTACCTTGTTTAAACACTAGTCAGCCATGCAGATTATTGAAAAATATGACATCAACCACTCCCTACCTAAATCAGCTCTTCTTCAGTGTCTTCGACTTGCACCCTTTCACTGCTTCCTGCATCCTACATCAGGAAGAAAGGAGGGAGGTGGAGGAGAGGGAAGCGTACGAATGAAACGGGAATCTAAGCGAGAGTTTTGTTTTTATACAATGTTTTTTTTCTTTCGCGTACACGTAAAAGCAGTCCGCTATTACTGGCAACGATAATTTTGCTCGCTACCCCTGGAGGAACTCTATTGACGCTTTTGAGTTTTTCAAGCGGATGCGATTTAAGCTACTGCAAACTCCCTTTCATCGACTTCTTCAAGTCTTATAGTTTGTGAGGATCTGTTTTGTACAGATCGTTCGCGAGTCACAAACAAGAACAGAAACAAACTGGAGGGGTAAGCTATATAGTAGTTGTTCCATAAATTTCCATGACATTTCTTTTGTGCCTATTTTACCTCACCCTTTTTCACTTTCTGGCCAAGTCATGTGTACACTTTAAAGTACTTTTTTATTGCATAAAACCTGCTTGGTTTAATTCAGTTTTTGGGCTGAGAAATGTAAGACCATCTGGACAAGAGGATACATTTTCGCCAAATGTGATAATATTTCTTTGAATCGATATTAGAAAGTTCGAGAGGTAAAATTCCTGCACTGTCGCTTGGAAAAACGACGCGATGTCGGCGATGTCGCGTTTTTTGCGTCGCATCCTCATAACTCGCTTCATTTTCATGGAAAAATCGTGAAAATTATATGGCTTTGATCAGCGGAATCTAGCCTATCTGAGAGGGAATTTTATTAACATGTTTGTGCAAAAAAATTTGCTAATTTTCAGAGCGAAGGTGATAAAAGGTCTGGAAGGCACACTGCAGCGAGTCATTTGGGGCTCAGTTAATGAGGTGTGATATCACCCGCGGCGTATCTGGGAGACTTGAGATAACTACGGCCGCAAATTTTGGGTCAGTTATTTTCTCTGATGTGTCAACAAAGGACATAGCTAGATAGGTCATCGTCTGCTGATTACAAATATGTAAAAAAATTACTTATTTTCTCTTTCTTCTAAGCGAGATATTCCAAGGCGACGCAAAAAACGCGACACCGCCGACATCGCGTCGTTTTTCCAAACGACTGTGCGTGTACTGTATTTCAAGATAGTTGTGTTGTGCAGGCTGATGCTCTGAATACTGCTGGAAACTAATTTAAAATGCTGTTTTTGTGGTCCACTTAAATCTTTCCGCTCGAAAACTGAAGCAAAACCAAGTGAAATAAGCAAACGAAGACGGGTTTCTTATAGAACTGAAAAAGAGCTTCCAAAACCTATGCAAGCCTGGCCGAAAATGGAAAAAAAAACAGGGTAATATAAACACACAGAGCTGGAAGATGAGGAAAACTTGAATAGCCTAATACATAGCGAAAATTCGTATGTTCCGCATTCAAAAACAACTCTGTGAAAAAATGTTACTTCAATAGTGCCTGGAGGAAATAGGTGGAAACTGTAAGCTGCGTCTTATTCAGCAACTATTTTCACTGCCATAGTAGTGACAGTGCAAGAAGGTTTGTGACCATTTTTTAACGCCTAAGTGCCTTCTGTTGTACAACCTGGACCGGCGTTTGTTGGGGATTACATACATATTTCGCATTTTCTAAAGCCCAACAATAATCTGCGTAGAAATCTTTGCTTTCTTGCATTTTAGCTTCACTTTCCTTGTCGCGTTTCTTATTCGAAGCAAGTAAACATTCCCGCCATCACGCGTTTTAGCAGATTCCCGTTATTACACAAAATATCTGCGATGACGAGCATACATAACACCTGGCGTATCATCAATAACACACTCAGATTTCACAAACTACTGTTTTTTTAGAAGAAAGAAACTAGATAATTTACGACTTTTCTCTTTTTGCCCTAAATAATGGTTTATCATTGTCAAATTCATTTCGCGACTTGTTCCATTACAAGAAAAATTGTTTGGGAAGCTCAGAAGATCTTATCGGATTCGCATACGTTCTCGCGCGGATAACTTATCTAGTTTTGAAAACATAGTTTTTCGGAGTGTGGATCACTGTAAATTTTTCCAGCGCAGCTTCAACATGTCGCTTAAACATTACACTACTCGCGATCTAAACATGCAGAACAGTCGTTCTGTGACCTCTCTATAGGCCATCTTTTTATGCAAGGATCCGTACAATTTACTCTGTGTAGTTGCCTTTGAGGTTGTAGAAATCTTTAACCGAACGAGGGCTCCGGTTCTGCTGGTTATTCGAAGTTTCCTTATAAGTTTATTTTTATGAACGCTTCTTTTCGCCTCATGCACTTTATCGTTTCTCTTCTTAGAAATCTTCGTCAATAAGCGCATGTGCGCGATGCTGTTCTTGAAAACGGCGACTGCTTGGGAGACTCCGTGATCTTCTTATTTACGTTGCATGCGATTTTCAGTTACAGCTGGTAACATATTAAATCCTCCGCTTCGTTTTGTTCTCTCATCTTTTTCTGGGAAGGATATTTAAGCCAGTGATAATTTGCATGCCTGATTTTCTTCTGGTAGTTCACCCTTTATCTAGCGGTTAAACTCTCACTCTCTTAAACTGAGGTATGAATACAATGATATGTCTCGCGGATGCTTTCCCGTACCGTGGCGGTCACATAAGTTTTTTGAAAAAAAATTACCAGAAGCAAAATGTGCGCTTCGCTAGGACTTTGTCCTGAGATTTTGTGAAGTTGTAAATTTTCGTAGCTATTGGTTCTGCAAGATTTTTCTAGAAAAGAATTTTTGCATGCTGTACCGTGGGCAGACAGTCCAGCGTGACCGGTGTAGGTCGCGTCAGAAATTCCGACTTGTTAGTGAGCCATAGTACCTAATTTTTGAATTTGTCACCTGATTCCTCATGTCACATAATCTGGAAGACAAATCTTTCAGCTTTAAAGACTACTTTTCGAATTTCCAGTATAATTTGGAGAGTTTTTGGAGGTTTGCAGGGAGTTGAATATTTAAGAACAAAGAAGTCTGTACGTTCTTCTGGCTATGCGGCACCTTCAGACCTGCTGGAGTGCTCGTATTGAATTTGCCATTTGATTTCCTATCGACACATGGGCGTACAAATCACCCTACCGCAAGGGCTAAATTATCTACTTACTGGTCGACTATTGATCGGTTATCAATCAGTCGAACAATTTCTGAGCGCATACGTTATGTGCGCTTACTTTATCCCAAGCCCTGCACAGCAATGGCTTCATGCAGATTGCTACCGATCTCCTGTACATCAGTCCCCACATACGGCAAAGAGGTCGCGACCTTGCACATCAGTGTGCAGCAGTCCCGAACGGGGTTGGTGCGACAGCGAAGCTCATCGAATACTATGGCAAAGGCATTTGCTCTTGCGTTCTTCAAAAATACAGATTCTCTATGGTTTCCTATGATTTTGCAACCGTTAGGAGATAAAGGGAATATTGCTGAGTTTCATTCAGTTTTAGCTTTATTTCCGCAGGCAAACTCGTATTCTTCGATTATTCCATGCTGGAGGCCAACTGATCACAGTGGTAAGCGGCTAAATTTCGAATTCTAGAGGGTCGGATGACGATGAAATACGCTTTTTTGTGAAGCAGGCATCTATTGAACATCGAAATTTTACCGCTTTACCACTTTTACGGAGAATAAGTAAATTTCGTGACATTCAGACAAGCCACACAAATACACATACGCACGTAGGTACATCACATACATCTCTGGCCAGCTACAGCAACTGATAGATGAAACATACCACCTGCATGAGCTCTTTCACGGACCTTTTACGTCATTCATGCAAAGCCGAGAGCGTGACTTCTTCGAAAGCAAAGCTTTTCATAACCTTTATTGAATATGTTCATCTGTGACATCCTGCAAAGGACAAATCTGCGGCAACCTGAACAGGAAAGAATAAAGTACTAGCAAATAGACCAACCAGTAACGTCCACCTGACCGCGATTATCATTTTAAGTGCATTCAAACATATACAGCACCGATAGAATGGCAGGTTTACGAGATTTTTGATCGAAATCTAGTTTAATGTTTACTTAGTATTTTGAAGATACGCCGAAAAAAATAAACACAGTAACTACAAAATACTCAAGAACTACAATATCCGGTCTCGCACGTAAGGGTTCACGTACCAGCGTCTATTATATATTTCGGGACGCGTGCATCCATTTACGTCGGTTCCTTACATATTCGGAGCTATCTTACCTGTCTACCTTCTAAGTAATCATATTACTTCGATAAGATCCTAGTTCTTTAATCTCCGGGATGGTTTGGAAGTGCTGCAACTGTAATGGAAGTATAAGAAGAAAGGCAGGTAAGGTTAACATGCTATTAATATAAGGCAGCGAAGCGGCTTTCCAGGCAGCGATCTACGTGTTGAACGCATACCCTCTGTTCGTTTGGAACAGGCGTTCGTATGTGAATGCAGACAGTCGCATGAGCGCGTTCAGCATCTGTGGTCGAGAGTTTTATCAACCGAATCTTTAGCATTATTTTAAGCTGACAGTGCCAGCGGCACCTAAAGACTAAACGGATTATTACCATGATGATCGAGCTTTAATGTAGGTGCTCGTCACAGCTTCACCTGTTCTGGTTAACTCCAAGCGGTGATCTGCTGCTACCGGCACACCGCCGACCAGTAAGCGCTAGCCAGGCTTTGCTTGAGGAGCTGCTATAGGCTACGGCTTCGGGAGAAGGAAAGGCTTTTGCCAAGCGATAACAAAGAGTGTATGGTCGACAAGGAAAATACAAGCCCACGAGCCGACCGCGTTGCACACGTGGCGTATCTCCAAGTTCAGTGATCTCTCTAGCTCTGCCTTCTCTTCGTTTCCAGCATGGAAATTCTGCCTTCCCATTACGCTCGCATGCGTCGCGGTCGGCTCATGGGCATGTATTTTCCTCGTCGACAGTATATAGGACCAGGAGACTGCTTATAATCCGATATAGACGTGTAAGAGGCCGCAGCTTTGTGCAGGAACTTGACAAAGATATGCAGGAGAGATATCATCCATAGCTTTGTTATATACTCAGACAATAACACCGGGATACCCGAGGGAGATTGCCGGGCGAGTTGTCGCGTGATCCTCGGGTCGCCCAATAAAGCCTATCGGGTCTTCCTGCAAACTCCCTCGGGTCTCCTCTACCTGCCGCGAATGCCTATCAGGACTTGAGTATTTTCTTTCGTTTTTGCTGCAGGGAAGTGAAGACGAGCAAAAAGCAGTGAGTTGTTGAAATTGAAGTTACTTAACAATTATTTGTGTTGGTCCAGTACCAAACCAATCACTATTATTGAAAACATCTTGCATTTTCAGTGTTTTTCATGTTTTCCTCAACAACTCGCATAAATTACGCGCAAATTACCAAAAAAATGTAGTAGTGGTTCTACGCGCAACTGCTCTAAACCCTAAACCAACATATCCTTCCTCCTTGAAACCTACTGCAACTAATCGGATCTGAACTCATCATTCCCTGATATCGTTCGTTTCAGAGTCCGCTATCTTATCCATTCGGCCATTCACGTGTTATCACACATGAATTTCATTTTACAGATGATTCTTTATCACTATTCACATTCTGAATTGCCCTCGGGTCTCCCGCTATTTAGCTGAACATCCTTCGGGTCTCCCGATGCACTGCTAGCGTCGCTCGGGTCCCCCGATGTTCTGCTTAGCGTCCCTCGAGTCTCCCGGTCTTGGCCACGCCCATTTTCATAGTACTTCGGGTCTCCCGGTGTTACTGCCTGAGTAGATGAGTAGCTAGCTGGCTAACGTCTGTACATGGAAGGCTTTCAACGATGAGCAACCCTTACGTATGCGTCGACCGAATAAGTTCGGCCGATGAAACTATTGCAAAGATTTGGCAACAGGCTAGCAAAATTGTACGTTTCGTCGACATTACTCAAAGAAATCGGTTAAAATCATTGCAGTAGCGGCAATTTCGCACTTATCAGCTAAAATTCAATGTGTCGTGTATGACGAAATCGGAAATCTAGCTCTTTTTGCCACAGCCTCAATCCGCTAAACATCTGCAAAGTAAACTTCCTCTCTAAACATTCCAAAACGATAGGTAGATGGTTTTGTAACCAGTTCAACAGTAAAGATGCTTTTGGCTGTAGCGTATTTTCAACCGTCGAAATATTAGTGTTGTTGGCCACCGAAATATCACTGCCTGTTCTACACGACGTCCTCCAAATGCTGTCCTAGATAATGACTTATCATCATTTTCGATTTGCTTCGTGAATTATTTCTTCTGTAGCCGTTACTCTGCCTGGTCAGCTTTTTCGCTCTTCTGCAAGTTGTTTGTGGGATGTAACATCGTCTTTGATAGCATACTCACTCGCCACACAACTTACTATGTTCAGATATTGATAAGGATTCAGGGAATACTACTGACCCCCGCAAAATGGTACTGCTCGCAGCCATCGACCAGGGGACATCTAGCAGTCGCTTTCTCGTGTTCGAAGCTGACACTGGAGATTTAGTGACGAGCCACCAGGTTTGTACACTCATAGAATCGCAGCTCCGAGTTGGGCTACTAATTCGAGAATTTTAAAAATTGTATGAAGGAACCCAGCAAAGATCATGTGGAAAAAGCGCATTTTGATCCTTCTTTTGCCTCAGGTTGTATCCAGTATAAAACCGCTGGCCTTTTTCTTCACAATGATATCGAAATTCGAAGTTAAACACGAAAAATTTCCATAATTTATTTACTACCGGTGTAGTACATAAATTATGGAAAACTCGAAAAAAAATTTAAAAAATAAAAAAAATAAACGGTATATAGAAAAAAATTGCCCACTCCGGATGAAGGATTGCATAAAATGTCAGGCGCAACTCTCTGAGACGCCTTGTTTAGCTTACTTCTGATGCTGCCTTTAAATTTTAACTGTATTCGAAAGCCAGAAGCATAGCTGAGGATTCTCAGCTTACTCTCGTTAGGCCAGCCTTCAAAAAGAACTTTGCCAGTGCAGTTCCTGATAAAGTGGTTCCCTCAAGAAAATACTTCAGGTCGCAGATGAAATCGTAAGTCTCCTCTGTTAATGCAGCAGTTCGGCGCGAGCTTGCACCGAGACTGACAACTGGTCGCACAATTACTGACGTGCGCGTGGCGTTCCTTTAGAGAAATTTTGTCGATTAGGAATGACACGTGCTTGTCCGCTCAGATAGTACTCAGATGACCTGTTCTGAGTACATATCTCTTTCATGTCTTCTTTCCTACCCGCATCTTAATTTATGCAGAACAAATGAGCGATTCTGTCGCTACATGCTATAGAATTCTACTTATCTAATGTGGACTTGACTATCACTGGAAAAAGTTCCCACAAATTTGAATAATCTAGAAGTTCCAAACTTGCCGGGGAGTGTGTATTATCATGAAAAGTTTGGGGTTCAGGGTTGCAGCAGCGACCGATTAACGGATGCTTAAAGAACACGAATGAGGGTGGCCTTATGTTTTTGAAACGCAGTGTAGTTCTTTTTGTTTTCCATAAGGTTCTCTACCATGCATGAAAAGACGGTAGGGAATCCGATTATTGTTTCGTTTAGAAATTTCCTAGGGAGAGCGTAAGCATGGAGATGCGCAGTCTTTATCAACTGTCGTTATCGACTAAAAAATCACGGTGCATTTTATATGGTGTATGGTGTATGGTGTGGCTTATGGTGAGGGAAGGAAGGGGGGGGGGTACATATTCAAGAGTCTCATTTGTGACCAGTCCTACTTCTGCCAGAGTTCCTTGCAGGAATTGTACCCACGCAAGTCTATAGGGTTTTCGTCGAGTTTGTGAATAGCGAATGTGTGAGCACAAACTCTTGCCATAATCGGTCAACATCTTCTGTTACCGATTTGTACTTGCACACTTCCACATTCGGAATCGCCTTTGCGAAAGACACCTAGTGAAGAATGTAGATGCCATGCTCATCCATAGTTTTGATTACAGATCGAGGTTCGGCAGCTGTTTCCAAATCCAGGATGGGTGGAGATGGATCCTATCGAAATCGTAAATACTGTAAAGGAATGCGTTATAAAAGGAGTCGAACAACTTGAACAGCTTGGTATATCATCACAAGAGATCAAATCTGTTGGGATATCTAACCAGAGAGGTAGAAGCACATCAGACTGAAACTGAGGCTTGATTTTTTAGAAAATTCCTTCACCATCTTTTTTTGCAGAAACCACAGTAGTATGGGATTCTGAAACCGGGCAGCCACTGTACAATGCCATAGTGTGGTTAGATAGCCGTACATCGACTCTTGCCGAAGAAAGCATAGCCAGAACAAAGAGCCGGTACCGGATAGCGTACATTTTTTCGGAGATACTTTTTGACCCCTTAGGTCTTCAGATCAAAAGACGAATTCAAAGAGAAGACTGGACTACCGATTCATCCGTACTTTAGCGCACTGAAGCTTAGGTGGCTTATGGAAAATGTGGATGCAGTCAAGAAAGCAAAGGCTGAGGGTGAACTCTTGCTATGGGGTTATTTGCTATTCAGTCAGAAGTTCATGTTTCAGGCAGGCTTAGGTTTGGTACAGTAGACTCGTGGCTCATATACAAGTTGACAGGCGAGCATGTGACAGATGTAACCAACGCCTCCAGGACGCTTCTTCTTGGTAAGTTGCCACTACTTCTACGAAAGATTACTGCATTCTAGGTGTATTAGCACGGTACTAAAATGTTTTTAATATAGACAGCATCATAGTCAAAAGCAGTCAAGTTGTATACCACATTTTTTGGAAACGGTTAGGAGCTTTCCACTGTAACATTTACAGTGATTAAAAGGAACCAATAAGCACAGCTTGGCAGCATTCGCAGGAGAATGGTAGAGCTTCGTCTACTATAGATACCAGCCTGGTTGTACAGCAACGGCTACAGCATTAGCGAACTTACCTACTCTGTAAAGCCCCTTAGTGAACGAGGGAAAGAGAGGCGTTACAAAACTCTCTTCACCTTTATATTTGAGCTTTTGGCAATTTTCTCTGAAAAAGACGATGCTTGTCACGTGGGTGGGAAGCATTTTTGTTTCTTCCGCTGATGACGCAGCAGATGATTGCTACAGCTTTCGACGAGGTTCAGGGGTGTACTGATTGTAAACGAAGGGGTAACCTGTTTATAGCGAATCCGCGAAGTGATCCTGAAAACTTGAGACATCCCAATTTGCTCATTCATGATATATGCACGCCACACTCTCTTCACTGGTTCGCTGGTTCTCTATATGCACCACAATTTATAGTCGGTTTATTTCGTTTACTTCACCTACGTTATATGCACTGACAGTTTCGGCGCTGATCAATCGTTATGATCGTTTCTATATTGATGAAATGCTCAATGCTATTACAAAGCTGTTGTAAAGCCTTGTAAATGCGTCTAGACCCGACTTTTTGCGCGTCTTTCCTTCCCTTTCAACTTTGCTTAAAACTCCGAGAAACCGAGATATTCAGTGCTTGCAAGATACCTAATGGAACAGCAGTTTATCCTGTAGGTGATGGTTATATTTTTGTAAGCAAACTAATTTAACTACTTACAGGGACAGCTCATGCGTTTGCTTTTAAACCCTCTGATAGCTTTGATTAAAGTCAATTCTGATGTAGCTGTTTCTTATGCCGTACAGGTTTTCTAGAACACGTTCATTTACGACCTAACATTCCGACACAACGTCGTCTTCAGAGGCCTGAAGTGGCGCAAGGTTTCTTAGTTTACTAAACTACACTACCAAATACCCACTCAACACGAATGAACGACAGAAACAAGCACTTATCGATT
>KN550501.1:0-11925 GCA_000797555.1 Oesophagostomum dentatum | reverse complement strand
TAGGTTAGCACATGAGCTTGCGAATCCGACTAGTAACCAGGCAATCGTAACCAACCTTTTTTTGCTGCGAACGCTTTCTTTGCCTTGAAATATGGTAGCCGATTAAACCTGCCGCTCCTTTTTGTGCCACCGCTGAGCATCATTTAATCGCTTCACCGCTTAATCAAGAAAAACAAAAATTTTGAAATTTCTAATGTTAAGTTTCTCCTCAAGCAAGTGTCGTACTTGATAGGTATTGACTGTAGTTGGACGGGTAACCAGCAACTGGAGAAAGTCAACCGCTGCTTTACCACAAGAGGTTCTATACCTTAGTTGCTTGACCTAACCAGAGAGCAAACGATCTGCTACTTATGCCCGAATCCACCAAGAAGTCATGAAGCGTTCTGAGTGTGGATGCTGCCTTTATGTGGGCACCTACTTTCTTTAAAACGCTTTGCTCTGAGACATTTAAATGCAATTTAGCTGCCCCTTTTGCTTGATGCGTCCCTTACATAAGTCCCCAACTGTCCCGAATAAAGGCTTGGAATTTGCAGCACCGTTTTCAACCCATCTTTCTGGCAACTTTTAAGGATATTCTGGCATATAGTGCAAGCTTAACCCAACAGGAATCGACCGTACTATGAAGCTTCTATTCTTCATTTGGTCGGAGTAACGATTTCCCCGATTTTCTCGTAATTTTATTTGGAATTTCCGGAAATTGAGAAATTATCATGCTCTACCGAACGAGTAGATGGTTGGATAATCATGTTAAGAAAGTTTTGAATACGAATCTTCTATATTTTATGTACGATTATTCGATGATTCTGAATATTTTTAGAGTGAGCATATGCAGAATTTTAGGTTTTAGAATTTTGATGTGCAATAGAAGGCGATAGCAACCTAAGTGAGCCTCTCATGGTCTCGCTGCTCTCTTTCTGCTCGCTTCCGATTGTTGAAAAACAGTTTTCTTTTTCCGAAAATGCGCTTAGCACTCTAAATGAGCTTCATTTTAGCGCTCAGAGTAGAGTCAAGCAATAGATGCAGTGGATCTGTTCATTCATTATCAAAATTAACTAAGTAGGAGAGCGACTTTAGCGATCGTGCGATCGCCATCCCAACGTCCTCTGTGATAACAAGTCTTGTAGCTTATTCATGGGCTAGGAAGCAACTTTTGTGACTGTGTGCTAGTAGGACACAGTACTTTTTTTAAAATAAATTTTCTATCTTTCCGCTACTCGATCGGACGATAAAGTCACTTCCCTGTTAGGACTTCTCTCAAGTACAATAGGACTATGCAGTAATTGACTTCCGGGAGTGTTTTGAGTCATGGTGCGCGTACATTTCATACCAAAACCTCAGCATATCGAACATTTCAGCGCATGCTGGCCTCAAAAGGGAGCACTTTAACCCTTTGAGTCCCGCTGGCACATATATGTACCGGTACTTTTTTCTTTCTTGTGACAAATGATCCACTGAGCCTTTTATGCAGTGTCAATAGTCCTCTAGAAGTTCTGTGGGAATAGAGTTTGAATAGTTTAAAACCTTGCAAAACGGGGAAAATATAACCTGCCAAAATTTCGATTTTTTGACTTTTTGCGGATTTTTTAAAATATACCGAGATACCGAAGCCTGTAGCTGTCGGACGCATGTTGTGCAGGCTGTTAGTATGAACCGTAAGCTGCTCCCTCCGGGCTTTCGCACGGCTCGGGACTCAAAGGGTTAAGGTTAAGATTTCTCACATCTGAATGGTGATTACGGAAACTTCGTTTGCAAAAATTTAACATTACGCTTATAATTTCCAATGATATCTATTCCATTCGTCTAATACTGGACGACCGCTGGACGTGTGGTAAGTTATGGAAACTGTTGTGTACATGAGTGGTATAAGTTTGGCCGGAAGTTTTGGATGCGAATTTCAAGGCTCTGTGTCCCTCATATTTGTGCTCTGAACGTAGCGTATAACCAGGGAGTACTACAAATGTCCTGCTCTGCAATTACGCCGGCATTAGCTAGCATTCATCATTAGATGGGTGGATCATGCTAAACCCGCTAACCCTGAAAACTGCTGTATTAAATTTCGAAAACTTGCTACTTGTTTTTTCATGCCTCTTGTCTCTGACGTCTGAAGTTGGGCCCACATACTAAACACTTGTATGCAAACAAGGTCTGGGAAGAATTCTAGCGACTTCATTTCAAAGCAGAATTTGCGTCATGTCGACTCGCAAACCCGCAAGTGAGCATGTGGAGAGAGCTCTCGGCCGCTGCCGTTTACAAGAACTCTCGGAAGAGTAGTCTCTTGTTTTTTTCCAAATTTCAAATAAACCTGTTATCTCGTTTACTCTTCTTTTTCGTCTTCCTTTCAATGAGTAAATTTATCATCTATTGCCAGGACACTTTTGGACCTTTTTTCTTATTTTGAACTGTACAAACTAATCGTTCCTTTCCCCATATCTTCACTTTCCCAGGATATGACCTTTCTGACAAATAAGTGAAAGATAAGATTATGCAGCGCTGAGAAAACTGATTCAGTCCAAGTGAGGAGGACTTGTAATTCGTCATCCGTCTTGAGACTTGAACATCACTGTAGAAAAAAAAAAGTTTCAGATTGTCTTTAAAAACCCTAGTAACAAAAGAATTCAGGGTTACCTAGAAAAGCTCTACTCAGAATTGCGCAATCTAAATCTGCCTTCACCTTCCCATCTCACCTTTTCAGCTTTCCGGAGAATGTCGCCTTAGTGCAATGTTAATTAATATGGAAACCAGTACATAGTTACTATGTCAACCTCCAGAGGACGTCGCTTCCAAGTATTAATCCACAGCACGACAGTTTTTGCTTTTGCTTCTGAAAATTCGGGCGTATATTGGCTTTCCGAAATATGATATATTTGCATTAATTGGTGCTTTTCTCTCATCGATGTGACCCAGTTACTCTTTTTTCTTAAACTTGAAAGAGCCTCAGTTTCCTTGAGAGAGATATATACTATATGAATTCTGCTCTTTCATTATCTTAGAGACATTATACCACCAAAATTTCAGGAGTCTTAAAGAGTCTTTCTAGTAAAACATCTGCAGTGACCCTTTGCACACCTCTGCCAGGATCAAAAAGTTGCTCATTCTTAGAAGAGCACTTAGAAAAGTAAAGCACTGCTAATAGAAATTACGACACTTTAGAGTACGAATGGAAACTTTTAGCTGATTATAAATAAATGAATTATATAAATAAAAATATATATGGAAATATATAATATAATAATATAATAATACAATAATGCAATAATATAATAATATAATAATATAATATAATAATACAATAATATAACAATATATATAATAATATAATAATATATAATAATATAATAATATAATAATATATATAATTATGTAATAATATAATAATACATAAATTTTGTTTGATTATTTTCGTATAAGTATGCGCTTACAAATCCGTAGAAGCCGCACCACTTTTGCCTTCGTTTGGACTGCATTCTGACTCCTGTACTCTGGTATGTCGTCGTTTTTATTAACTATTCTTTCTGAAAGCCTTTTTTTTACAAAAACGAGAGCGTTTTTGAAACCGCTACTATGATACGACTGCTAAGCATTACCTATGATCCTGCCAAAAAAAAATCAGCGATGAAATTTTGGTGAACGTACCACTATCTTAAAGGTTGATAGAAATGATAAGACTGCGAATTATAAGGTCTAGATGGCGGGAATATTCCTCCTTTGGCGTCAGTATTGTATTTGCATGACATTTTGCACTGCATCTTGCAAAACTTAAAAAGGGCACCATTTGAATTCTAATACTTTACTGGAAAGGCACACCCTTACTTGGAAGTTATTTTCATGCTTTTGCTATTGATAGACTGCACGTGAATGTTAATTCGCACTTACTAAACTTGCATTTCATACGAGCTCCTTTTCATTCTTACAATTAGAGTGTTGAAAGGCTGTAAATGGCCACTTTTTGCACCGATTTTCCCACTACTATGCAAATCTTTTGCAGCATATCCACTTACGGAACTTCTTGCACCAGGATAAAGCGTGTATCCTCTGGGTACCTTCTTTACCTCTTCCTGCAGGAAACAAGTAGTCGTGTAAAGTAATTCCTAAACGAATTCTTTTAAAAACCCAGAAAGGTCCTGCAAAACGAGTTTTTGTCAGTTTTCTTTTTTTTTCTTCACGCATATTCCCATTGTCAGCGTGTTGAGACTTCTCAGAATATGTTTTCTATCCAAAACTCGAAAAGGAGTACGAGTGTGCCTTGAATGGCAGCCTCCATTGTGAAAAAATGGTGTTTCTCTTCTTTTTACGGTGAGTTTCCAGTCCTAATGAAAGTTGCAGATACCAGAAAACGAAGGGTGCTGTACAGCAATCCTCACTGCCGAGTTTTGGGGCGCGCAGAGGTTTTTTTCGGATTAAAAAAGCCATCTTATAGGTTAGTGGTAGACATTTCATATGGATATTGAAGTAAATTTTTTCTGTTGAATTATAGGGTCTGGGGTTAGGCGACAATCAAGTCAAGATCCAAACAGGAGAACCGACCTACATTGCTTGTCGCGTACTCTGAGCCCGCAAACGTCGGTCTACGGCTCCTTGCCAATGCAAAATCGATCGATACTGCAAAGGTACAGCGCAGTGGTCCGTAGACTCAGATGGCGCGCATGGGCTCAGCAGAGTCCGCGACAAGCACTGTACATGCGACTGGACCCTCATCAATAGTCGTAACTTGTACACTCTATGTAATGTAACATAAGCTGAAACACTTTTTTGAAAACAACTTTTTTGAAAACGTTAGATGGCGCGAAGTTCTCACTATTTTTATAAAGATATAGAGGGTTTCCTGAGCGTATTTTTGCGAAAAATCGCTGAAAATTGGAGAAAAATTTTTTAAAAAAACCCCCAAAAATGAAATGGGTAGAGGAGAGAAGGGTAAGGCTTGGACAGTTGTTGGGAAAGCTTCTTTGGGGAAGCTCCTCCCTTTTCTGCTTGGGTGGTCTTCTGGTTTTCTTCCGGAATTTTAGAAAAATCGCAAAAAATTTCACAAAAATTTGAAATGAACTCCAAAATTCTTCTAAAAATAAAATTAAGCATGAGGCTAGGCTAAAGTGTCATTATATGAAGATCCTGAGTTTTTTTCTGCGGTTTCTGTCCGTTTTTCCACAAAATTCGGGGAAATTCCCGAAATCCGACGAATAATGATAATATAGTAGCTCTAAAAATCGCAATTAGCTTGCAGAGCAAGGAGCGAATCAATCCTGATTTTGGACTAACTCTGAAAGATAGTGCGCTCCAACATAAGCAAGTTCTCCTTGCGGGAAGCAACCGCACATATTTTTTCGGCGCGAGATTAAAATTCGCAACTTTTTGAAAACGTTAGATGGAGCGAAGTTCCCATTATTTCTATATAGATGATTTATACACTATCCTACTTTATAATTCACCTATTCTTACATATTGCTGGATATCTTCGACGCTTCTGTGCCTACGAAGTTGTTGTCATGTGACCTGAAACAAAGCTCGAAATCATATATAGAAATAATGACAATAGTGACAAGCTCTGCCAAAGTTTCTGGTAGAAAACACTTAGATTTTTTCACTTCTAGAGAGTTTTGGTTTTGAGAAAATCAAAATTTGCAGCGAGGACGGTAAGCTTTGGATAAGAATCGGACATTTTTTATCTGTAGGCTACCTTTAGTTCCCTTTTTTAGAATAGGCGGAGAACCTAAAATGCGTTCTGACCGTGTTTTCTGCCTTAAAGAATATGTTGGCGTTTGTTATTAGGTTGCCCCATAATTGCTGCGATGTTTTGTTGCATTCAATTCAAAGTCGCTTTTCAAATATTGAATACCGTCCACAATTATTGCAAAAAAAGGCGCGCTTAGACGGATAAAACCATCGGAAAGCGTCGCACCTGCGTAGCTTCGTCAGAAAAGGTGGATTTACAATTTTGAAAATAGATTGGAATAGAAGGAGTTAAGTTGAATTCAAAGCTTAACATACAGCCAAACTTGGAGGACTTTGAGGCCTAATATGGGCAGTGTAAAAGTATATGCCAGTTTGATGTCATCGTGCAATTTCTTGCCGAAGTCGATCTGAGCGGGTGCTGAGCAAAATTATAAATTTTAATATACAATATATATAATGGGTAATACCATTTGAATAATTACATTCTGTTTTATAAATTTGCTTTTAAAATTTATAAAAGGACCATTTTCAAAAGGGTTCTAGGCACGCGACGGTTTGCAACGTTTTTTCCCTCACAAACGCGTTATTTTCGCAATAATTGTGAGCGGTATGGTGTGCTTCGGCATTTCTCTAATGCTTTATCTATGATTACAAAGCTTAGGTAGTGTCCAGCATTCTAGCTTTCTAGCCGTACCATTTTATTATTTTTATGGAAATCTAGAAAATCGCTGCCTTAGAAATGCCGAGAAATGAGTAATTCCTTTCTTCTTTGGCATATAATGTTCGAACAGAACAAGAACAGTTGCAAAGCCATTAACTACGGAATAATGTTACATAGAAATCGTTCTTTTTCAAGGTCTTTTTGCTCAAGCTAGTTTATTACCTCATTGAAACATTTAATTGGGTACAGGTGATTGTACTTAAGCATTACCAAGAGATTTGATTAGTAAAACAAAAAACAAAACAAGCGCGGGTTTCTCAGTTCTGCACTTTGGCACTAGCTTAACTTTTAACAGCGATGTTCACTGCATAGATTGATGGTGGCTACTGCACCCACTGCTACTTTATCTTTATCTTTACATGGCGAACCAAGTACAGTAACGAAGTACCTCATTATAACACTAAAATACAAAATCATTGTAAATTCATGAAAAACCTCTTTTATGTTCGAGAAGTTTCTCAGTAATCTTTAACAAAGAGAAGATTTTTATGGGTGTGACGTACGTATTAGTTAATGACAAGTAGTCAGATCCAGCCCTTTTCACGATGTAGTAACGTCTTGCAGTGGTTTTAGGAATAGCAAATCCAATTTTGACTGTTGGTTGTCTAGTTGTAGAATTTAGTAGCGTGAAAAAGTCATTTTTTCATTTTTTTTTCATTTTTTCAAAAAGTCATGTTTTTGCTACTCTCGGTCAAAATTCTAAAAGTGCGAAATTCTCTAAACGCTGTCTTTATAACTTAGCACGCACGAAAGTTCCGCAAGCAGACTAGCTTTCTGTAGCGAATGTTTGAAGAGCTCCAGCTGAACAAGGACTTCACCCCTAGAAGTCTAACACCTGCACTCTGACGAGTAAAAATGTGACGTCACTCGTCAACTACTTCAAACACTTTGAAATCTCCAGCAATATGTTCTTGAACAAGCAAAATTACTAGAACTTCTTACAAGGAAACGGCCTGTGCCTAACCCAACCGAATGAGATAAGAGTGACGAGGCGAGACTTACCTCAGTGCTCCAACTGAAGGTTGTGCAGCTAGTTTGCTAGTGTGAAGCGCTTAAGCTGCCGAATTGTACGTGAAAAAGTAGCGAAAATCGTTAAAGCTTTTTCCAGTTACTGGTTGAAAGAAGAAGTTACTGCACCTTTACCAGCAGAGCTTTCTCTCCAAATGGTTACGGAGGTAGTTAGTTCTTGTCGTGGTTGTACGATTTTTTCGCATTTAAAACTGTATAGGGTTCTTTACTCGCATTTTCGTCCGAATTCCACTACCGTAACCGTACCCCACTACTCTGACCAATTCCTGCAATACAGTACTACTGGAGTATTAAGTAAAAGATGTAATTATTTTTCAAAAACACAATTTCATGGCAGACAATTTCATGAACTCAGTGTTTCGTATTTCCGCATCTTTTGCGCAACGTTCAGGCGCTTTCCTTGTGTATCCGCTATGTCAAAGGCGTTTGAGCTTCTTGGTTCAGATTTGAATTGGCGCCTTTTCCGTTAAGGTGGGGGAGGGGGAGCTTTTTGTGGTATTTTCCAACGAGAGGACCTTAGAAAAGTCAGAGGACGAGAAAGACATTGCTTTTTTTTAATCTCTACTACCGCTACATTTTCAGAGTTTTTTGTCCAGTTTTCTGATTTTATAGAATACGACAGGATCTTCAGCTGTGGCGTTAAACTGCGAGGAAATTGCGTGCCTAACTCCGGATCATAAACGAAATCTACCCTCGATTTCTCCCATTTTGAGGAACCTAGCTTGAACTGGAACCAGTTTGGACGGGCTCTGGCTGCAGAGGGCTTGCCAAACTGCAAAAATAATTGAGAACTAGTACCCAGATAATCAAATTTGCGCAGTTTGTGTACCAAAGGTAGGATATCCACGTGCTGCTATCAGCCACTCTAAATTAATTGAGAAAGAAGAAAACAACAGTTCAACCTCAGAACATTCAGCCTTACGTCGCATGCCTGACTGCACACTTGCAGAAGTTGAGGCAAGCAAGCGATTTACATTGCTCGCATAGTTTTCTCAAACGAAGACGGATGGAAAAAATCATGATTTTTAGTACTATGTTGGGCATAAGAGCGTTTTGTTCACCATAAAATAATAACAATGAAAATTTGTTTGTTTATTTGTTTAATTTAATTTATATTATATTTAGTTTATTTATTTAATTAATTAATTTATTTTTTAATTTATTTGGTCACCTCCTATGCAAAAAAATATATTCTAAAAATTCATGAATGAGCTTAATTTTCAACATTGCCTAGTTTTTATGTGCTGCAATCTGTCAGCCCATTTGCTATGAGACGTTTCATAAATTTTTATAATTTTAATCAATAAGTTTTTTTTCGCACGGAAGATCACAGAGTCTGTACAAAGATTTGTCATCCAAGCATGAAGAATTTTTCTTCTTTCTAAGCAGCCATGGCTAAATTTTGATGATAATAGTAAGGAAAAGAAATTTTAATTAGCTCTCTTAATATTTTCCCTTCTCCTTTTATTCGCTCAGTTTTTAAATTTAGTTTAGACTCTTTTATTTTGTTTTAAAATAGGCCACAAGACGTGTTACAGTGGAAAAAGAAACTAGTCAAAATGAGCGGATGAAATTTAAAAAAAGAAAGAAGAAAACAACAAGAATTGCTAGTTCTTCTCTTTACTGGTACATCAGCGAGCATTTAATTTATTCTCTGAACTGTTCTTAGAACTTAAGATTACGGCCGTGGGATTAACGTTATACTATTAATTTACAAAATTTTTGTGGTATCTATATAGTTCCATTTTTGTTGGCGTGAGAAAAATTGATAGACTATTTTTCTATAGATTGTCCGATTAGTTTCTTTTAATCACTCCTGCATTCATATGTCGTTTGTACAGAAATGAAGATGTCAAAAATCTCGAATTTTCATCGTTTCTTGAAAAAACGTCTCTTGTTTGTTCATTGATTTTTGCTGCTATTTATCAGGTTACGGTATTAAAATCAGGAAATGATTTAAATCATGGGTTGTGCTACTCGAATACAAAATCGCTTTTCTATGCATTCATTGCAAAAGTGTTGCACTATTTTTTTGTGGTGCGGGGGGTTCGAGACATAATGTCGTGAGCAGACACGGGCCGGGGCCGTCGTCATTGGCTAGGTCCGCCCACATGAGGAATGGCTAATCAGTGACGGCCGCGCCCGGCTCGTGCCTGCTCGCGACATTATGACTCGCATCCTGGTGCTGGTGTATAGTACTTGGACATAATTCTCTGACGTGTCGTAGGCTCAGCTAATTATAAGCGGGTCAGAAAGGATTTCCTTGCTAGAACGGAAATTATGTCCTTGCTTCCCCATGCAGCGTAATAAGCAAGAAAGTACTAGTGGAGAGAGTGTGACAACAACCAACGCTTAATTGAGCAGCGCATATTTTGTTCAAAAATTTCCGTCGAAGATGCACTTCCTCTGTGAGATGAGGTTCATAACCAACTACTAAAGTCCAAACAGTCATCGGCTTTAGGTTTCTTTGGGGTTTTTGTGGAATTTTAAATCCGTTGCAAGGACTACTAAATAAATAACGTGAAATATGCATTATTTATTGCTGTTTCGTTCTTTCCTTTCACGTCGTTTGCATACTACGCAGTTTTTTTTTGTAAATATCAATTAAGAGCGCTCTCTGGCTCCGCCCCCGACTTAGCCTCAATTGGTTGCTGCCAGCTGCTTGTAGAGATAAGCCTCTCTGTCATAGTAATCGACAACTGTCAGAGAATTTTTGTATTTTCTAAAGCAGCATGCATGATGGAATCAGAGGTATGTTCCAGACTACTGTTCATAGTTTATTCTCGGTGCTTTTAATTATAAAAGATATGAACTATTGTTTTTGATTACCTGTTACTATTTTCGCTTCCTTCCGAGTAAAAGTGCATAGTAGATTTGATCACGAGAAGACTAGTAGTAATTGTTAATGTTATCACACTCTTCCCTTTATAAACCTAGTAACACGATTATTCCCTTTGCTCAGGTAGAACTAGAAGCGTTGTCTTCGTTACCTAAACATATTTTGAGATTTTCTGTTGATTGTACTATTTTAAACATGCTCTGCAACGATCTGGCTCTCCTTCCCTTAAAGGCAGCACCCACGCTCGAAACTCTTCTGAGTTCTCGACGAATTCCAAAACAGGAACTTGAAAAATGACCGAGGCTCAAATTTCTGGGCTCAAAAGTCATTCCTGATCAAGAAAATCGCCCCAGAAGACTTGTCCTCGATCTCGTGGACGAGTTTCCTATATCGTCATGCGCTTTCTGTTGGAATCGTCTACTATCTTAAGCGTGAGAACATGGGAGAGACTTTCAATTCTACTCATATCTAGGGGTTATAGCGCTTTAGCTAGCGTGAGTGGACAACTCGTCCACGAAATCGCGGACGAGTCTTCTGGAGCGATTTTCTTGGTCAGGAATGACTTCTGAGCGGAGAAATTTGAATCTCAACCATTTTTTGAGTTTCTCTTTCAGAATCCGTCGAGAACTCAGAAGACATAGCCAGGGTGGGTGCTGCCTTTAATCTTTTTTTAGAGCTAAAGTTTCAAAGCCTATATTAAAGCAGAAAGTCGCTCTCTTTTCTCGACGGGTTTCGGACGACAAGCATGCAGCTAAGCGAGCAGTATGGTTCAGAAACCTGAATAAATTTCTTTCTGACGACGTAATCGTCTTCAGAAGGCTTATCTGGCGGAATGAAACGTGGTTGTGGATGGGTTTCCCAGCTCGGTATGCACTGTCGCATGGGAGCAGAATTGATCGTACATGGATAAAGTCGTTTAATTAATCTATTTTCTCGCGTTAGAGTGCATTTTTGCGTTGCCACTCCAGCTCGAATTTGGAATGGCAGATCGTTCTTCTATACCTTCGACAATGCTTGAGGGGAGTTTCAGGTCCAGAAACGATGTCAAGTTCTAGTGGTAAGGATGTCAGCGGCTACCCTTTCTATTACACATTCATTTCCCTGCAGCAGTTTAATGCTTAGGCCTTACTTCCAAAAAAAGAAAGTATTCTTCAATAAATGTACGAGTACATGCAGCGAAAGTTGCGTCAAAGCACGTTAATTAGGAGTTATTGCGTTGGATTTCGTCTATCTTGTCTTGACATGTTTTCGATGAATCGAGCTCGTACAGCAGCTAAGGAAAACGCCTTCGTGGAAGTCAGAGCCGACAACTGGGACTGCTACTTTTATATAAACATATTCTCGTTTTCACAGACTATGACTAGTGAGGTAGGCGGAGCCAAACTTGCTTTGGACTACAAAGGGAGTCCAAGGCAACTTGAAAAGCACAAAAGCATATCGAAATGAAAAGAACGGATCAACATTACGCTAGTTTTCCGTGTTTTAACCTGTTTGAACACGATGAGTATCCCCTTGGATGTCTGGCCCCGCCCACCTCACTAGTCATAGTTCGCGAAAAAGAGAATACCCTGGCTTTAAGATGTTTTCTTTGTCGTATCAGAGTTCTTCAGTTTTTCGGATGAACGCTAGTTTTGAAGGAATATTTATTAAAGGTCGCATTTATTGAAAA
>KN550498.1:25498-36502 GCA_000797555.1 Oesophagostomum dentatum | reverse complement strand
CAAGTTAGTGATTCCACAAAGAATAATAGTTATTATAAAATAACTAAATGACACTCTTCTTTATTATGAAAGTAAAAATGACTTTTATTACATTCAGGCGGCAGTGTTCCAAACTATTTTGGTAATCTGCCTATGTCTCTAAAATATTCAGCGCAACTCTGAAATATAGGTAAACACGAAACTCTTGCAGCATTTTTCTGCAGAACTTTTATATTTGTCAACATAGCACGATACAGAATTCATGGACGGAAATGATCGCAACAGCTATTACGCATAAAACTAAAAAGTCTGAAGTAAAATACAGCTACACAAATTCTGCAAGTGAGAGAACGCCCCAACGCTAGTGTTTTTACAGTCAGTCAATGAAAAGGCAAAAAATTATAAGAGAAAGGTGATCAACAACAAAAGTGCAGAAATGTGACAGATTCAAAGCAACAGTAGCGAAGTTTTCAAGCAGCTGGGTGAAATAGTGAAAAGCGTGAGTTTTCACCTGCTGGTGATATCTTTGATATTTTCTAAAAATATATTTGGGCAAGCTAGCGTATTACGGAAAATGCGATGCTGCACAGTATTTGATCAAAGATCTATGCCATACAGTCGAATTCAACGACCTATACGAAAAAATCAGTATGCGGTCTCATATTTTTCATAACGCTCCTGCTTGCTTAGATATATACCTGCTTTCCAATTTTCTGAAAATGCTCTTGCATCCACTCTGATCGTTGCAAAGTTAAACATATGAATATGGATACACTGGGTGGGAAACGTGCAAAAGAAATGTCTTCATGCGTGTGGGTGGAACTGCCAAAGTGTGATTAGTTCAATTTGATGACCATTGATGTAGTCACCCACACTAGATCTAGGAATTAGCTCTTTATTTGCGAAGAAACCGGCTACAAGTGATCACTTCTGTGCTTTCTGTGAGGACGCGATGACAGTGGGAACCATTACCACTCTGTTTTCGGAATATTCTAAATCTGAGAGAACTACTGATTTTTCAACAAAAGAAAACTTACCTCTCCAGTTTTCATTGGCGCTGTCAGTTATCCAATGCACTACAAACGAAGATGGTGTTAAATAGACACAGGGGAGATTTGTTTACGGCCTTAACCTGCCTTTTCGATTCATGTCTTGTTTCATATATTCTTCGGAAGTCAGTTTCTGCGTATCCAGTCAAAAAAGCATACTAACGGTCTTAACCCAGCCCCAAACCGCATTGAGCACTTTATTCCTAATTTTGTAGAGTCGACACATATAAAACATGTTTTTATACAAATCGCCTGCGCTTCTCATAATAATTCACCTGGTATTGAGGAGCGAGCGATTACACCCAATGCGAAGCAAGTTTCTTCTTTAGGTAGCACCTCATTACCGATCGCCGTGCATTTGTCGCTGTCTCAGCTGTCTGAGCTCCATCAGAATATCACTCGATACATGGGTGACTCGTCAAACAATATTCAGATGAGAGGGAACAAATGCCAGACTGGCCACAAGTTGTTTTACATCAGTCGTCAGACACTAGAACTTAGCGAGACCATCTAAGATTACTCAGGCATTTATGTGTAAATGCCTCATTGTAATCTCTGAATAGGCCATCCACCAAAGTATTCACGCGTATATGCTGTAGACAAAGATACACGTTGTTGTGAGAATTTTGAGACGATAACAACAGAGGAACACATTTTTCATAGCGGAAGCAGATGTTGCGTATGGTTTTAATGTACATGGTAACTATAAACATCGGATCAGCAGGTTCATTGTCTAATATTCTACATTCTTGGTAAGCGTCTGTCACATCTGCGGTCTGATCTCTGATGTTCAGTCTCATTTACCTCATTTTTCTTCAAGCAGAAGATTCGTGAGGGCTTCTCTGCAGGAACATCCACAGTGGCAATGCGTTTCATATCTTAAATTTCAGATCACTTTCTGGCCAGTTCTCCGTTAAGATCCCTTTTCGCCTAATGCAGTATCATGTATTCGTTTGAATATCACTGAACAAAAACGAGTATTGTCGATGAATGTTTGAAAGGAACAGTGTCCTAACCTAGTAAATTATTGGTACCGAGAGCATCCCAACTCTCCTTGTTAAGGTTCAGCTCAAATAAGTACGATAACTTAGCCAATTACCTAGCGTTCTTAAAAAGTTTTTAACGTTCTCTATTTTGGTACAATATCAAGTGCCTTGTCAGTCTCATTAGTATGGAAAACAATGGTTTTATCAAAGAATCTTATCCCAGTATAATGCCCTACTTTATTCAGCAATTCAAGTGGAAAAGAAGCGAGTGAATTTAGAATGTCGGAGTATTGTCGAAAATTCTTAAGCAAGAATGCTGCTCTTTTTACATAGATTTGTTTAATTGCAGTGCACAAAAAGGTGTCCAGCATTGCACTGTTCTCAAAAATTCCAACCTTTTTCATTTGTTCTTAGCACTTCAACGCTAGCGTACCTGCTTTCAGTTTATTTTTCAACTCCAGTTTAAAAAAGTAACGTTCTTATGGCAACAGGTTAAATATTGCGTCGTTCAGGATAACTCCGCAGAATGCAGTTCTTTTATTTCCATCTTCCGTGGCTCATTGATGAGAAGGAATACAATTGCAGTGGACGATCTAACGCTGAATGGCAGAGCAGAGGATCTGTGAATCTCTTTCAAGGGATTTACTTCTCGACAATGGGAACAATATTCCTGGTGCGAACTTTTTTCTTAGAAACTGCCCCATAATTATGGTTCACCAAAACATCCTCATTCACACGAAGCAAATAAAGAAGCACGTTTACCCAAATCCAGCGC
Organism: Oesophagostomum dentatum; assembly: GCA_000797555.1. Lineage (NCBI taxonomy): Eukaryota > Metazoa > Nematoda > Chromadorea > Rhabditida > Strongylidae > Oesophagostomum > Oesophagostomum dentatum. The sequence goes on along the minus strand of KN550498.1, from coordinate 33,713 downwards.
ATGCAACTACCAGCCTTCCTCCTCAACAAACCAGGAAATCTTCCAATGAAAAAAACTGAGCAATCCTTGCTATTCAAAAGAAAATTTTTGCCATGGATTTTTTTTCAGAAGTAGGACCGTCAAGGCAATCTGGAATAACTATCCAATACTGCAGAGCAGTGAGCATCCCAAGGATTCTTACGATTCATTCTTATCGGAACATGAAACTTAAGCGAAGCAGACATTCCTGCTAATTACTTCAACACCAGTTAAAAAGATGTCCGATCAGAGCCTATAGCGGATGGGCTATAATAAGTGGAATCGATACTGCTGATTTGGCAGTAGGCCCAGTAGGGATCCACCCGGTGTGGGTACAATATCCTTTCCGCTTGACCGGCGCAAAAACCTATTTAAAAAGGAGTCGGTAGAAGCGATCAGCAGTCAGGTAAGAAAGGACACGTAGGCCCTGTGCAGCAAGTAGTGAGCGATCTGAAGAAGCTGGGAGGAAATCCTCAAAAGGTTGTATTATTGAGCAAACGCTACAGAGTGATGGATGCTTGTTAGAGTTTAGCCGATAGCGGTTTGGTAAATCGGTACTGTCCAGTACAATTACTGAAGTGTCTCTCACTTGACGTTTTCGGTATTGTGAAATTCAACTAAAATTGCAGATCTTGTAAGTCGATTTACAAATCTGCTTCGGCTTTTTCGCCGCATCGCAAAACCATATGTAGACAATTTATGCATACCTCAGTGAGCCTGCTATCCGCCGAGCCGTAATAGTATCATTCTTTATTATTCCACTTCGCACATATTATTCACATCTACTTGACTATCTACGACTAAATGAGGTTGAGCCGTTCAGATTTGCAGTTGGTAGTTTTTAGATGGAAAATGGAGCTTTCTCATATGCTTCGAATGTAACACATCTAAGAAAAGGCTGAAGCTTACGCGTAGTTGCCACTGAGCCGACACTTTATTTGTCGCATTCCTTCTCCTAATACATCATCATGCTATTTTTTTGCGTGATTTGGTTGCGAACTAATGAAACTGTTAAACATTCCTGATCCATGTCAAAATTTAGAAAAGAGCATGTAAAGTTCAAGCAGAAATTGAAACAGTGTGGAAGAATACTGCTGGATAGACGAAGAGAAGTCTAATAGTTCAGCCCACACCCCACCCCATATTTGTGGCGTAACGCTTCTCCCTTCTCCCCACGAGGTTTATGGACCTCCACTGCAATGTATATACAATATATATGCATATATTCATACATATATATCATTTCCTCATTTTAGACACCATAGCACTGCCTTGGCCTTACCTGCTTCATTTCTAACAGTTGCATTGAATTGTTTACATACAGGTGCTCTATGTGCTGGCGATGATTGGTATGTATCGAGGTCGTTTACTCAGTGTACCCTGCTATAAAATTATGTTTCTGAATGGGTTTGTCGACGTTATCGAGCTAATCATCACGACTTACGCAATACCTTATTTCCATTTTGTAAGGTTTAAATGACATCTGAGAAACAATTTCTTACTTAATTTTTCTTTTCCAGACTGGTGGTGTGTTTTGTTCCTTGAGGACTCTAGACTGGATTGTGGGTCATTTCGTTTATGGTAAGATTGCTACAGTATGGATCCGAGGGGTTTGAAATTACCAACAGGCAAGCTGTAATAAAATAGCCTGTAGCATTTATGAAATTGTGACTGGAAGAAGCAGAAGAAAATATAGCATGAAGTGAGGTTGCAGTTTTAGTTGCAGGAATTCTGCGGATTTCACTTCGTTAAGACCAAGGTTTTTAACCCTTTAATAAGTTTTGAGATAGCAGATCTTCTTGAAGCAGGGAGAACAATTCCGAGTGTTTAATAGTCACTGTCACTTCTCACTTGTGAGCCCATTGTATCCGGTAAATGACCCGTGATTGGATTGCTATTATCATTCTATACCGTATAACATTAAATTTGTCAAGGCTAAGAATTTTTGAAGTATGAACTGTGTTTATATTTCTGCTTAAAAGCTCATTTTAGCTAACTGGTGTGGGTCAACATTCAATTGTTTCGCATTGGCTCTAAATAGAATCGTGGAAGTAATACCAGCAGCAAACCGTTTTCGATTTCTTTTTCATGGTAAGATCACCATCCACGATTGCCCACTTTAAAGTCATTTTTATAGGCAGAGCTCCGTTAGCGTGGATTTTTGCCTCTATATCTCTTATGATTATGACAGCTTTCACTACGAGACCAATTCCGTACAATTCAAAAGTATCAGCTATATTGAACACGCCAGTCATATCAGATGATGCAGAATGGGTGAGAATCTTCGAAAAAATTCTCACTGTAGAAATGTTTTAAGCCTCGTGCTAAGTAATAATTTCTCTTCAAATGGTTAATGCATGCAGGAGTATTATCACTACACGTCCCTATTTGTATTTTTATACAACTTCGCTGTAGTTGTTATGCTAAGTGTCCCTTACACCATTCTTTGTTCCTACATGTGGAGGCATCGGAAAGATCTAATACGTTTCGATGCAATTCAAAGACAGGTGAAGAAATTATGTTCTTTATAAATGACAGCAAACATTGCTCGGATATTTTGCACAAACCATGGTGTTTCTTACCTCCTGAGAGTGAGATCAGCATATTCTTTTTTGGGACGGAATTTTTACGCAGGAAAAGTGCAAGAACTTGAAACGATTGCGGAGACTTCTAAGATAACATTCAAGCGGTAGTGTAGTCCTATAAGTTTCATATTTAAAAGCTGCTAAGTTATTTATTTGCACAGTGATTTGCTTGATAAAAAGAGGAATTACAACAACGTAGAAAGGGCTAGTGTTCTTGCTCTTGAGAACTGCCTTCAGTTGAAGCGTTATGGAAAACGTAGGTATCGGGACTTCTTTATGGAATGAGAAGGGTATTATCAGTAACCTATCCTAGCAGTCTGCTCAACTTTCCCTGCAAAGTTGGAGGACATTTCCATGCTGAATGTATTTTTACTGCACCTCTCTTATCTGCGTTTGAAGAAAAAGACAAGCAAGCATCGCTTCGGTAATAACCATTTCATTCTCTAGTTCTTCTCCATTAAAACATCTCTCGCAAAAGATTTAGCTATAAAAATGAATGACATTTTAAACAGGCTAATCTTACAAATAGCAGTAATATTTCCGAGCAGATGAAGTAATTTAGCCAATAGTTTCTTGATTTTGATGAACCTCGACGGCTTCCGGCGACTTCTTCTTGGGAAATTTCTTTTTGCGCTGTACTGCTTAGTATTAATTTTTATGAAGGCAGTTTCAGCTTCTTGTCCAAGTGCTTTGCTTGTGTTTTCCTACACTATTCGTCGCCGTAGTTTACGCACTGGTGGAACTTCTTGACGTTCCTCATCCACTCGTTATATTTGTAAATATAAACTGGCAGCTTAGCCACGGTAAGTTTCAATCCTTCACCTTAAGCCTGTTTTGGGACTGATCCGTTTTCAGAGGAATATTCCTTGTTATGAGCGAATTTGGCCAACTCTCGCAGCAAGCTTAGAGCTTTGTATGAGATTTTGCTCCATTTTTGTTTCTTCAGTGAAAGCTTAAAACTAACCTAAGTGAAAAAAGCGCTAGATTGATTGACGAAGAAAAGGTGGCATGCGAGGAAAAGAAAAGTCAATTATAGAAATGTATTGGCCACCATGACAACGTGCCAACCCAACCCCATAAGATGCGCGAAGTCAACAAGGTTACGAGCGGGAGCTAACTAGGCATATAACCGTTCTATTTTGTTGTCAATGGCACTTTACGGAGATAGCAACAATGATAAATAACAGATAGCAACAACAGATAGCAACAACGTAGAAAATGATGACGTGAAATAGAGCAAAGGTGAAAAACCGAAAAACGTTCTCAACCGCATACCAAGAATGAGAGGCTTGAGAAGAAATAATTCATGAAGACTTTTCAGGTACTGCCGACCGAAAATAGCGAATAACGCCTGCGACAAAAAATGCGTGCAAATTTTCAGAAATGGCGACCGCAACATCCCGTACAGGCTGATTCTGGGAGCCCGCAGCGTCATACTGCCAACGGTGGGGCTAGCGACAACCGGACAAGCAACCCCGCCCAAGTTGCGCCTACTCACAAGCGTGCTGCACCTTGGACGAGAGTGCTTATCCTAATGTAACAAGTACCACACCTGGCAGTATGACGCTGCTTACTGATTACGGCTGATATGTCCGAATGGCCATTTTCCGGCGCCGATTTTTTGACACCAAGAGTCAACGAAGACTGAAATTAGGCATCGCATATGTTAAAGGGATTTTCTCTGAAGTTATTTCTCCCGCTTTGAGTAATCAGGAACTTGGGAGAGGAACTCTGTGTGTGTGCGAAAAAATTAGACGTGCACGAGTTCGAATGCTTCCCTGCGGACCAGAACCTAGGCTTCGCCCGAAGAACTGCACCACATAGTTAAGAAGTGGCTGTCCTTTATTCTTCAATATAGCTTCGTGTACGCTAACGCATATACGAAAGAATCTTACCCATCGCAGTGGTCGCCGGTTCAACTACTCTTGTATGAGGTGGTGTAGGGGTGTTAGCCGGTAATTGCCGACTACGGTGAAACTCTTATGCTTCATAGTGGTGGATCAATTTCCACACGCGGAAGCTTCTGAAGGTATCTACATCCCAAAGAGTAAAAGTTAACAAATCCGGCCATGCCTGTAAGTGCAGCATGCAAAATCCCTCATCGGCAGGGGTATCTGTACGGAATGGTGGAAGTTTGTTCCAGTCCTTCTACCCAGTGACACATGTGCCGATCGAGCATCAGATACAGCTGTGGTGTCTTACACTGCACTTCATTTACGAAGTTTCAGAGTAGTGTTCCATAGTTCAGTGGCTCGTTTCTTTATTAAAGGATAGTACTGTGGACACGCACAACTGTAGAGGCGTACTTTATCGCTTTTTTGACTACTGCTTAGAGACATGAAACAGAACAAAACACTTCACGAACACTTTCATCTACGACCGCTTAGGTGGTCCTTTGCGTGTGGTTTACATGCACCGATAGGCGATATGGTCGTCAAAGTATTTGGAAAACTTTTGAAAATGGTTTTAGTAAGTACTGGTCAGAAAACTTACGCCCGCTATATGCAGCAAAGTGACATAATTCTTCCCTACTTTTGTATTGTGGAAAGAGTTACTTGCTGTGTAAGGACTGTCTCTTACCAAGTACTAACATGCCCAGATTCCATGCGGACTACTTTCAAGGAGAAATCCATTATTACAAGAATTTGTTCACACATATGTATGTATGTACATAACTAAATTTTTGTTCCATTTTACCTGTGCAACTAAGCAGTGGTTGATATAACAACGACATAATTAACCATTTTTTCTTTTGTTTTATCCTTCATTTTTACTGTTATTTCAGGACTGCATGGACTGGTCTATCTTCGCTTTAACACACAGATTCGGAAGGAAATCTTTTATCTCTTCGGAAAGAAACCCAAGTCTAGCTCGACAGTTAGTATGGCTCATACGGCTCTCACACAAACTGCAAGAATGGCTTTTTCGAAAACCTCTGCTTAAACATGTTTTTATCTCCATGAATTTTTCTCGGTGCTGTATTTGCAACCTAAAGAAGCACTAACGAGGTCGCACTGGTTGTAGATGATAAACTTGCTCGTTGAAAAAAACGTTACCGGCTTGAAGTTGTCAGCTAAAAGGAAGAGTTGTTGTCAATATCTTCTAGAATAAGAATTCAGTTGAGAAGTCAGCATTGCTCAAAATCTAAAGCTACTGCACGCTGAAAAAGCATGATCGAAAGAAAATACCTCTGAAATATTTAGGTAAACTAGAAATGTGTAATAAAAAAATGAATTCACGAACTATTTCTTCACACTGGCTTTTAAGAGTTGACAGGCAGAGTGTGCAATACCGTATACTGCAATAGAACGGACTGGATTTCATTGGTAACTCAACATGCCTGTATTCGTTCATGAAATGACGTAATGCGTTGGAGTTTGAAAACCTACGAGTAGAAAAATGTCGCTCATCCTTTATTACGAAATCGTACCTCTCTCTAGGCGTAAGAAAGCTGCAAAACAAATTCGTATCAAGACATTGATTTTTCTGAACCGAGCCTCAGACCGGATAGTGTGGCTCACACTCTTACTGGGCAGGTGTACGGTGCTCAAAGACGAAAGCCGGAGGAATCTGAATAAAGCTACCATAACTGCAACGAAGTGGATCGAAGAATGTGCTTGTGACCAAATTAGCCTGTCTTGCCGATGCCAAACGTTTGATTGGACGATTTTTCGTATGTTCATCCTGACCGTCCCATGTTTCTTGTCAAAAAGACTGCTGCAACTGACTTGAGGCTGAATTCTGACGAAGAACGAAGTTTTGGCATAAGCCTTTTGCAGTCCTCCCACATGAGTAGAGGAATACTATTGTAATAAAAATTTTTAAAAAATATTTTTTATCGAGAGTGCTGTCTTTAAAACTGTCAGTTGTTAAGTGTGTGAAGGTGTCTAACGAAAATCTGGAACTCACCTCACCAGCAGTAGTAGGGTCTTAACTGCTTCAAAAAGTCTTACAGCCCAAAACTTCTGGTTGTTGCAAATGAACTTCTGCACAAAATCACTTTGAGCCAGGCCTGTCGACGGAGTGACAAGAATTTCTAGTGTTCCATGTTAATCTGTAGTAACGCCAAATGGTTACCTGGAAACAAATTGAGAGTGACCAATAACAGTGGGTAAACTTTTTTTGCTCTTATCACAAGGAATGTACCTATAGTATAAGAGATAAGTACATTTTTTGTTACTTCCTCAACACGTACACCAACTTCTGCTTCTGCAAGTTCTGCCACGGTAAAAGCTTAGGTAAAATCCGAGACCAAACAATGCTCGCAAGCATTTTAGACTAAGATGAAAGTAGATTTTATACTACATTACAAAAAGCGTAAAACTTCGCTACATCTAATAAAAATCGTCTGGTTCTATAAAATGTCAGCGCTTCCCTAGGGTATCCTTTTATTTAGTGGGTAAATGGGCAGAGCTCTGCTTTATTAGTTAGTTCTGATAGTTCTAAGCTTTCAGGCTTTTGAGTTCTGATACGAGAAATTTCGACAACATAACTAGATACATAGAAAAGCGCTTGAAATATTTACGTAGGGTGCTAAGAGAAACATATTATTCAAGGTGAGTCATTACTTCCTGCGTTGAGTCAGGCTAGGTCAAAGATCCACGAAATGGAGTTTTAATAATTAGTTGTTCTTCTCTCGCTACAAATTTACCGCTAGAGGAAAATGGTTGTAGGCTATCAAGTGCATTCGTGACACATATAGCGAAATCTGTGTGATTTTAATTCCTTTGTCTGTATACGTAAAATGGTCATTTCCTCTATAGATAATAGCAGATTGTAGTTCTTTTTCTTTCAAAATGAGTGGAATACTCACCCTTTTATGCTTTTTGTGCCAGAATGCTTTCACTGCGGCTTGCTCTCGGTTGAGCTCCTAACTACATTATTTCTTTTCTTGACGCAGAATGAACGAAAACTTACATTACGTATACATATATATACATATATTTAAGAGATTTCATGTAGTAGATCTATCCCTTTCATAAAATAAACTGCTTGTCGCTCAAAGAGATAATAGGGAAGTCGCTTGCGACTGGGGCCGAGAAAAAAAAACGCAATCCTTTAGTTTCTTTTATCATAAGATGCTTTTAGCGTAAACTTAATCCAACAAAAGGTGAGCTCTACCTTCTTTTGAAGACAAATAACTTTTTATCTGCAAGACCTAGGCACATCTTAGCAGCTACCTTCGTTAAGCCGATTTTATTCCATCCTTACGGCACGTAAACTCGTGAAACAATCGTAGAAAAATGGACTTTTTATAATTTCGAGCATCGTTTACAGCTGCTACTATTGGTAATGGCTTAGAATAGACGAGGTTGATCCTCGTACCAAAAAAGTATTTACAACAAAAACGAGGCCGAAAGTTGCCTCTAACGTCTGCGTAAATTTTACGCCATTTATTCATAGTCCCTCTTGTATTGCGCATTGTAATATGAACGTAACAAGGAACGCGCTAAGAATGATCTTCGCTGCTTCTTCCAAAAAGTTCTTTTATAGGAAACGATGTGTAAGGAACCGAATCGTAGTATCATCAAATCATGATGAATATCTATTTTTTAGAATTTTTCTTGCGTATTTCAGAAATGGCACTAACTTGGGTAATTTGGCTATACCTT
>KN550497.1:5965-18098 GCA_000797555.1 Oesophagostomum dentatum | reverse complement strand
AGTTTTAGATCAAGACTTCTGAATAAGAACAAGATTCCCGCCTTCCACCTTCAAAGAACATACCAGCATCGCTTCTGTGCGAGAAAAGAGAGCTTCCAAACTATGAAATGTTCATGCAAAATCACCGGCTAGAATTGTTAAGATTTAGAAGGAGAAAAAGAAGAAGAAAGTTTTGCAATGAAATACTTCTCGAGGTAGCCGGATATATGAGGCAGTAAAGCCGTATATAGGGCGGTTTCAAAAAGCTTTCTTAGCTGGGACGACTACCCTGGGAAATGTTAGCATCCTGCACGAAAAAAACGATGCCGATGCTTAACAAAACGAAGTTCAATCTGTGAAGGACCTAATTTCTGTTTATGAGGAGCTATGATTTTCGAGAAATCACTCATTTTCCTCAAGCATGTCCATGTGCAAGAGTTTTGGGATTCTCAGCGTTTTCGTGATAAAACTGAGTTAGCTTATTTTAATGTACTACCAGGGGATACGTGCCGCTTTGCAGCACTCTCCGGCTGGTGTGAACGGCTTCACCGTTCTATTGAGGACGTTTATGCTTTTTTAGTCCGGCTGTTTCACTGAATCCGTGAGATGGCAAAAAAGGAAGTAGAACCCAACTGTTTGAGCTTGCTCTTGCATTGCATAGGTTAAAAGTGTCCATTTTCCCTCAGAAAAAGTGCTGCATGCCATTTATGAGAATGTTGTTACTCCATCGCTTCCCACCGTATGGATTGCGCATATGTTTGCAGGGACACGGTGCGATATGTGTAAATGGCCGCTTGAAAATGTTTAGCTTACTGGAGACATAAAGCGAGTCTAAATAGCTTCAGGTGTCAGCTCTTATTGGTGGTGTGTTCCTAGACCTTAATCTCTTCTCCAGTTTGCTTCTGCGCTAAACAAATACTGTAACATTTACGGCCAGTTCCCCACTTCATTTATCTCACACGTTCTGACCACCATCGTTTGCAATGTTGATCGCTCATATCGTTACCACCGGTGCTAAATTGTCAAAATAGGTGATCGACCAAAAGAGAGCCGCATCACAAATTTGATTTGATGGCGCACCCTTCTTTAGATTAAACATCCCTCCTTGCCATTTTTCCTCTCATTCCCGCACTGAGCCGTACCACCATCAATAAAGAATCTGTTGAAAACAATACTCGCTTTCACCGACATTTAAACAACTTTCGGTCGCATTAGCTAACGATGAAAAAAGTGCCCCGGAACCGGTCCAGATTGAGACAAGAGCGTTCGAGTCAGCTAATCTGGGTCGCTCCGCTGGCACAAACGCTTCGCACTTTAACGTACCTGCTGACCACGTGCGTGGGTGCCCCCTACTTAATGGTTGGAGAACTCCTATAGCTCTCCACTTTGAAAGTCATTTAAAAATGGACTCTGTTAAAGATCAGCAGCCTTTTTATCAACAGTAGCGACAATGCTGATTTCTTGTTTTGATATAAACAGCTGCTTTACGTGTTAACGTTGTTAGAACGAAAAGTGGCCCGAAACAGGCCCCCATTGGCGCAAAAACATCCAGTCCAGCGGGCTGAAACCGACCACTGGCTTAAACGGCTTCGCAACTCTGTTACTTACCTGCGGAACACACACGCGTGGTCTTGCCATTTATAGCCTAGAAACATAAGAATTTCAAAGTTGCAAGGAAGCAGAAAAAGAGCATGCACCAATTCAGTCTGATTAACGCTAAAAACTTTAAAAAGGTTTCGCTGAACAAAAACAGAACAATAGTTAAGAGAATCGCCTCACCGTAAAACATGTTACCTTAGAAGCCGGACGATGACGTACCCGGACCATAGCCGACACTATCGGTTTTCACTAGTCTTTTGTGCAACGTTGAATAGAACGACGAGTTTCATCGCATCGAGCGTTGTACTTTGGTCAGACATGGAAGAAGTAAAGAGAAAGAAGTTCTATACTCGGGAAATCCAGAAAAGTGAGAAGAGAAAGCGGCCACGCAAGGGCATCCCGGAATTAGTCTGAAAATCTTGGGTGACGTGCTACCCAGCGGCTTTTTTTCAGGAAAGAGAACGGCCGACTTGCAAAGAGTATGTCACTGTCACTACCATTGTCAGTGAAAGACGGAGTTTTGCAGTTGTGTTCTGTATAGATTTCGATGGTCAGAAGTGTACATCTGTTGTGGTCTTTAAACACAAAACTGCACCAAAAGGGTAGTTTCTGCAGCGATCTCTTACTTGTTTCGTTTCCTTGTCCTCGTTGTTCCACCGTGAATTAGCAAGGCAAAAAATGAATTATTACGAAACCGGACTGTAATGCACCCAACTATTGCTCCCATTGGACTATAAGCCACAGGCTACTGTCCGTTTTCTAGGGTATACCGAGGAGGCTTAGCATCACAACTCAAGGTGATGAAATATTGTTGCTTTTACACTCTTTGGCATCTTCCAATTTTGGACCATCTACGTATAGCATAGCAGTAACACCCGTTCATACAGTTGGACCAACACAGCATACTTCCCAGCCAAGAAGGATTTTCAACAATGGTTCGAAAAAGTAATGCCAGAGTATTCTCCAAGTACGACTCTCAGCGAATCTTGGCATTGAATATAGCCTCTGTTGAATGGATAAGACTTTACCAAGATTGATATAAATCTTTATGAGGCTAACGCTTCGGCCAAATCGCCTTCGTCAGATCCTGGGAAGTGAAGAACAGATGAGACTTATCCTCCCAAAGGTCCAGTCACTTACAGGAAACACCGATAAAACCCAGAGCGAAGGAATCGCTCCAAGCTGAATATCGAGCGCACTAACGCGTGGGCGGGCTGCTCCCGGCTTTTAAGCGGTTTAGGCCGAGTAGGTCAGAACTCTCAGAGGTCTACAAATGGTGCGAGCTCTTTGGTAATGGCGATGCATTCTTCTTTTCTATAGATTTTAGGCTGCTCACATGCTCACATGCTGCTCACGTGTTCTTCAACAAAGATAATGAGAAACTGATTTACCTAGCGTCATCTTAAATTTCTTCTCAATCCTAATGAATACTTTCATACTGTCGGCAAAAAAATTTTAGTAGTTTACAACACAAAGATGTTCACGTCACTGCAGACATCAGTAGCTCTTGACTAAAGAGTAACTCTAACTGATCAGTAGAGAAGAAAAAACAACAGAAAAGTGCAAAAACTGTATTTCTGGGAAATTGCAAAAAGTAAAGAATAAGTGCGCTATAACAGTCATTCGTATTCTACGGTGACCGCGCTTGGCAGATTGCTTAGTAAAAATAATCGAAACTTTGATGGGATGACCCCCATAAATCTCAATGAGGTAGATGGCTATATGATATGTTACGAAGCTGTGTAATACCTCAGCTTTAATGAGAACAATAGAGAAATGATACTGAAAATACAGTGGAACTTTGAAATGAACGGACTTATGCGAAGGCTTACTGCTAGAAGCACTCCTACGCTCGATGTTCTTATCTCTCTAAAAACGCGACATTTCAGAGCAAGGAAAAACTGAAGCCATAGACGAAAGCGCTTGAAATAGCAGCTGAAGACCTTTTGAATGAAGGCAGTTTTTATGGGCGACGCGCAACAATCCGTGCAGAATTTGCCGAAGTCGAGAAAGACTACAGCCACTCGAGCAGAAGACAGAAGAACGAGAAGAACTAACCAGTATGAGCAACGAGTGTACGTGTAAGCTCAACGGGATGTCCTTACTTGGTGTTTTTGTTTGAAAGAACGCCTGCCGAATGGCAAACGCCTTTTGTCGCTAATCCATTTTGCATAGAAACTACAGAAAGGAACAGAGCTGGGTGTTTGCGTAGAATACGCTTATTTTCACGTAATTTGTTTCGAGAAGGGGGAAGATTCGGTGCATTCCACAAAAAGAAGCCTACCAAGGAACGTTCTGAATGTGATAGAGCGATAACGAGCAGCCGGCACTATTCTATAGATACTGGTCCCCTAGAAAAAAAGCACTACGTAGGCGCTGTTATCTTAGCCTTGTCGGAGTTATGACGCCAGAAGAGTCAGCAAGTCTTGCTTTAAAATTGGCGAAAACAGCATTTTTCGCGAATAAGCTTCGTCTATAGGCTACATACAGAAGAGTAGTCATCTGCAAACCGCCTCCTCATCGAATCTGTTTTCTTCTGCAGAAATACCTCACTTTTGGTAGTTCTGAAACAAAACAAGCAAAAGTTGGCGCTTTTATTCTTCCGTATTTCTCTAGTGCGCTCAACGTGCAAGAATTGTTGTGGACGATAGTCATCAGTCCTACATTAGGATTTTTCAGACTTGGCATGGTTCATCATAGGTTATAGCATCCAAAACGTTTCTAAAGAGATATTTAACCACAAATTCGCTCACATTCTCCTTCGAATTATTGCCAACATCTACCCGGACCTCTGCGCAGCGGAGAGCTATCGGCGCTCTAAGCGGGAGAGGCAGAATTTTTTGCACGATTTAAAAAAAATCATTAAAAAGTTACAAGAGGCCCGCTGCTGCAACTAAGTGACCGCTGCTTTGAGTAAGGTTCAAAGTCCAAAAGCCACACTAGAGTGAATTTTATTCTACGTTCTACTTCTCGAGCGACGCAATTTCGAAAAAGTAGCGGAAATGATACTTTTTTTCGATTCATTTCCAGGGCAAATTTATTTTTTCAAATTTCCATGTCGTAAAATTAGTCCAATTGGCAAACTCCACGTTTTGGTTCATATTCGCTCCGGCTTGAACAAGCAGCACGCCATTGTACAGAAGCACTCAACAACGAGTTTGACGTTTTATTGCGGCGCTACAGGAATTTCCGAGCATAGTACATGACTTGTATTTGGTACATGCTCTCCCCCTTAACATTGCGGTATTACTATTTAGAGAAGCACTTGAATCCTGCCAAAAAATAATCGATTTTTTTATGACAGGATTTTTCGACTCATCAATCAGTTTGGTAAAAATTTTGTACAATACTTATTTGTGGGCCTATGCTCTGAATTAAGTATTCCCTTGAAAGAATCATGTTTTTTAATTATAAAAAATAGATGATAGAATGATTTGTAGCGGCAGAAGTTTTTAGTTATTACCTACCGAAAGTTGTTTTAAGGAAAATCGGCCATTTCACTCTTAACGACCTAGTAGAACAAAAACGGATGCGCTGGAGCAAAAGCGTTGCTTCAAAATGATCAGAATGGTGTAATCACGAAAATAAATAAGCGAATAAACAAATAAACAAAAAATAGCATTGGCCTGGCTTGTTCACCAGGTTCAGGAGGTTTTATGCTAACCAGGCAACGGTGCTTAGTCGGTGAAATGATAACGAACGGGACTAGTACCATTCGATAGAAGCTGACGTTACTAGAAAATCTCCGAAGTCGAAAGCGTACGTTTTCGTTTACCCGGAGTTATGACGTCGCAAATGTCAATCAATTTTCTGAGGAAAACACCAAAAACGTAACAACTGAGAAACCGTTCTATATAAACATGCTAGTCATCGAATGCATCTATAGAGCAAATTGGGCGAAAATACTCCATTTTTGGTAATCTTTATAGCAAATTAAGTGAAATTTGCGTCATCATAGCTTAAGGTAAACAAAAACTTACTCCTTCGCACTTTAAGTTTTTTAGTTACGACGTCGAATGTTACTGGTCCCATTCGCTATTGTTCCGTCAACCATAATACATCCCTCTCTGCTAAGATCACAACGCGAAAATAAGAACCTGACAGGAGCAAACGCAGAAATAAGTGCTGTTAAGTCAAGCATAACTAGTACTACAGCAATACCCTTTCAACCATAAATGCACTTCAGCACACCTATCAATGAAGAATCGTTCGAGGAGAAGTCTATAGCACTTCATACGGCTTCTTCCTCTAGCCTTTAATATAGCAACAGCAGCAGTGACGGACTCATTAAGGTGAGGAAAAAATTTACGAGGAATGGAGTAGCTAGAACGCTACACTAGAGATTAAAAGGTAGCAAAGTATAAAGTAAGAATATAGTTTTAGAAACCAGAGTAGTAAATTTTAAATGCTAGGGAATAAGTGACTAAGTGTTGTATTCAAGCTGGGACGAGCGCAGTTTGAAGACTGACACACTTCCCTCAAAGGCTCGTTAGAGCAGGGTTAAGCGAGCCTCCCGTCCTATGTCCGAGTTTCCGCTCATAGCGTCACTGCTATGGCTGCCAGTTTTTACGAATCACATGCGGAAATCGAGGCATAATTTACGCAGTTTTTGGAAATCTTTTTCGGAATGTAGGAGTATAGAGGAGGCGAATGTCGGAAATGACCGAGAGGCGAAAAGCGGCATTGTTAACCGAAGTAAGAAATAAAAGATGGAAAAAAGACTTTAAAAAGAGGGGAGCAGTGCAATGTATCTGTAGATAGCGCACATCGATCGCATTGTACATACGATATGTAAAACAAATCAAAATAATTCCATAAGTAGGAAGAAGAAAAAGATAATTGGGACTTTGGAGAAAATGTCAATGATATGCAAGATATACTACATTCAGTCACTTAACTAGGCAGTACATACTGGAAGAACTAAGCCATCAGCAATCGCTCTAATTCTAAGATAGAATCTTAAAAGAATGTTCGCTCAAGAACAGACATTTTTGAACTCTTGAATAGTTTGCATTCTACAAGAATTAGCGATATGGGGAGAAAATAAAAGCGCATAACATTACAGGGAAAAACAAAGCCTAAGAGACTACGAAAGATCTTCGACTATGTTCTGTCGAATTTTAAATACTACTGCATCAGCGGTGCAAAATACAGTGCAATTTCCACCAAACAAACACATGCAGCTAATGCTCATAAGCTACGGATAAATTTAGTGAAAAAATCCTCGGATCTTTCACAAGAGGTGAATAGTCTGAAACAAAACATTTCCCAGAGATGCACATGCAGCCACCGTCTGACTCAGAGGCATCATTCACTTAAATTAGTTTTCGTGTTGAGCAGCTTAGAAGACCGCTTGATTAGAACTACTTTGCATGCATCGAAACAAATTGCGCCTTTTGAATGAAAATCGCTTTAACTCTTCTACGACTGCACTAGGAGGACATTATAATCTTCAACACGATTTGAGGTAGAGGAACATCCAAGCTCGGTGCGTCACGGGTAGCCATGTGGAACTATAGAAAACTTTCGCCACCCTAATATTAATATATTGCAGGGGCATGTATCAATAACACTAGAACTACTGCCATAAAATCAGTGATGCTTCGCCTTTCATTAGGCCAGAGGCAAGAAAAATCTTTAAGCAAAACTTAGACATAAAGTTTGGCAAAAATTGCAACAATTTTCGTGGATTTTACTAGTATGTAAACATGTTTACAAAACGCAGGATACGTTAGGAAAATCTGACGGTTTCCACATTATATTGAAAAGCCCTATTAAATTAAATTTTAATTTTTGCAGTACTCTGCGGTCAGGTAATTAGTCGCAACATGTTACGAAAATAATTTTGAACCAGGTCCTGTGCCATCATTACTGCTTCACAAAAATACGCCTGCTGCAGGCCAAAAATGTTGTATTTTTAGCAATATATGCTCTCCTTCAGGACCACTATATGCTCTTCCGTAGCTGTCCGCAGAGCAACGCTCACGCTCACAGCGAGTGTTCCGAATGTGGATCCCTGGACAGGAGAAGCGGACAACAGCAAAATTATTCTTGCACCTGGCACAGACGCTAAGGCACCATAGCTTTTCCCGAGTCCTTGACAGGAGAAAGTTACACCTGCATAAAGTCGTTCGGCAAACGACAATCTTCTTCAGGTAAAGGTTCGCCCTTTCCCATTTTTCTGTCTTAGACTATTCTTAGACAAGTGTCCTGTCTTATGGAATTAGTGTAACCTCCTCATGCCTTTAGTCTGGGGTACTCCCCTTCACATGCTTAAAGGTTCGGTTATACTTGCAGAGACTAAATCGCAGAAGTTGATAGTTTTATGTGATAACCGTCAGAGAAAAACATCGTAAGATTTGGCTTAGCATTTCAAGTCGTGTCGGCACTTAACGGTGAATCTTTTTAAGTTTGTTTTAATTTTTCAGAATGACCTAGTCGTAGGACGGTTATACTTCATTTTCCATGGTTTAGTCGCTTTCCTCATTCTTAACAATTAGAGATTCGGAATGATAATCACAAAACTGCTTTGTTTTCGTCACTGGTGCTTATCTAAGACTGCGATTTAGTCTAATCGTTTGTAAGTATAACTGAACCTTAATCAAAATTATAAAGTTAAACTCCTGTATTTTTGCATTTTCAGCTTACTCACAATGACGGTTATGGAGAAGCCACATAAAGATAACTGCTATTTGAGGTACAAGGATTCTTCTGGCATTATTAATTTCTTTGGTTCAGGGATCCACTTCAGACTATTCCCTTTTTGGCGACGAAATTTGCAAATCTTATGCTTTCTTTGACCAAGGCAATCAAAAACAGAGACGTTTGGTCCTAAAAAAATCCGAACTTTTCTCGCGATAAATCTATTATACACCAAGGCTACGTCAGCCCATGGCTACATGTCAAAGAATAAATCAACTAAAAACTGATGTCACCATCCAATCATCATTAACAACATGAAGAATTTTCTTCGCGAAAGCTAGCGCCTGGCGGAGTTCCACAAGGATCAATCCTTTCCCCAATTGTTTTTTTGATTTACACCTATGATCTTCCGGATGTTTGCAAAATTCAAGACATAGCCTGTAAAGCATTTGCTGATGATATAAAAATTTATAGCAGGTCGTCTAATGCTTCAAAATTGCACTTTGTAATTGATTGTGGTCAGAGGTGGTCCCTCGTTTGGCACCTTCCCTTATCTAATCATAAAACCAAGGTTCTCCGTTTGGGAGCAACCAATTTTTGAAATTCTTACAACATTGGCGGTTGCAAAATTGATGCTACTTCCGAAATTAATGACATAGGTTCCCTGGTGACTGAAAATCTTACATTTGAAAAGCATTGCAAAATTATCTCCTCTAATGCCCTCCATAGAGTTTATACCCTACTTAAATGTTGTCCACTGACAACTCTCGTGCACTTTTGAAAGACTTTAAAATCTATATTCGACTTATGCTCGAGTATGGTACGTGAATTTTTAGTCCTTGAAAAATTAAGTCCATAAACATGTTAGAAAGAGCGCAGAATAGTTTCACAAGAAAACTTTTGCTCAGAACCCATAGCTTCAATTACCTGAATGCGCCTCCCAATTACGTCGGGAACAGCCTTTTAGGCCTAGAAGCTCTCGCTCTACGCAGGCGAAAATTTGATTTAATTGTATTCCGCAAAATTTTACATGGGCAAGTGAACCTCGAACCATCCTCTTTTTTCGATCTGCGCAGCTCTATTACTAGGAGAGCACAAACAAAAATTTGTTTACCATTGGTCAAAAATTCTGTTATAGCTCACTTCTTTGTTCATAGAGCAGGTTCTGATTACATCAAGCTCAGTAAACGAAATGTAGTACCTACGCGCATCTCTTCGCTCAAGAAACTTCTTTGCGGATTCCTGAAAGAAAATTAGCGCTTCCTTCTCTTTTTCACTTTTCTAGTCTTAGTTGTTTGTTCTTATGCTATATATGTTTTGTTTCTTATGTGTGTTGTTGTTGAATTGTATAAGTTTGCATGTTCTTAGGACAGTTAATTTTTTTCTTCTTCACATTCGTTTATTGGCATGTTTAGTAAATAAGTAAAATTAACAACATCTTCCACACTTTTCTGAAAACTCTAGAACTTGCAAACATGCTCAGATGTTTTATAATACTAATGAGCATTCGAATAAATCTACTGTCGCAGTACATGAAAAAGAAGACTACTCTCAAATTAGTATTATCTTACTGATGTTACTCAGGGAGGTAATGCAAAAGGTACCTTTTATGATGCAGGCTATTGATATTAACTGTAATTGCTCCCTAAAACTAGGTTAGGTGTAAATTATTTGCGACTACTGATGGCATAACTGTGACCGAAAGCCAGCTTGACGCTCACAGTTATGCCACCAAAAGTCACAAATAATTTACATTTGAAATAGATTTTTACTGTTCTTCTTTCTCATCATTATAAAGCAAGGCACCAACTTTAAGTACAGTTTCAAAATTTGCAGGCCGCCCATCAGGGAATAAATAAGAATAATAAAATATCTCTTCCTAATACTATCAAAACAATAGTTTAACTGGTTGACTCCTTAAATTCTGAAAATAGTGCAGGGAAACAGCTTAAAGGCAGCACCCACGCTCGGAACGCCTTCTCAGTTCTCGACGGATTCTGAAAGAGGAACTCGAGAAATGGTTCAGATTTAAATTTCTCGGCTCAAAAGTCATTCCTGACTAAGAAAACCGGTCCAGAAAACTTGTCCGCGATTTCATGGACGAGTTGTTCAACTGGCTTCCCAAGCTAGCTAGAGCGCTATAACCCCTGAATATGAGTAGAGTTGAAAGTCTCTTCCACGTCGACGCACTTAAGGCGGTAGACGACCCTAATAGAAAGCATGCGGCGAAATAGAAAACTCGTCCGCGAGATCGAGGACGAGATTTGTCTGGCGGTTTTCTTGGTTAGAAATGAATTTTGAGCCGAGAAATTTGAACCTGAACCATTTCTCGAGTTCCCCTTTCAGAACCCGTCGAGAACTCAGAAGGCGTTCCGAGCGTGGATGCTGCCTTTAAGGATTAAGCGGAACACATAAATTAGCATTAGAAAAACAAGCCGCTCCCTCAGTCGTTTAATTCTCGAAAAGCATTTCCAAAACGTAAGCTTTAAAAAAGCTCCAGAATTATGCTTCACTTCGAAGCACTAGCCTACTTCCCTTCCTTTCCATCTTTTTCATTCGTAGTATACATATATCTTTTTTATCGGAAATTCCTTATAGCTTGATTTTATGGTTTTGTTTCCAATTTCAGTGCCTCCTTGTTCTTGTTTTTGCCTTCTACTGTTATATGGGAATGTTTGGTGTTGTTCTGTGCTGCTCATAACTTATGTATGCCTCAAGTCCTAGGTAAATAACATAATACTAATGAAGCTCTCTTTTAAATATAATATTATAATATCTTTTCGGTTGGAGAGGATGTTTCTTTGAAATGTCTCAAATTTTACCGAAATTTCTTCGCTGAGGTAGAAGCCGTGGAAGTGAAAGGTGCTGATCTGCCATTACCAATCAATAACGATCAATAGCTGCGGCCAAACTCTCACTGCTTGACTCGCAGTCACCAGCGAACTCAGCTAAATTATCGGCTCATATCCCGCAATTTTGAGTACAAAAGCCTTGGAAAAACATGGAGATACCTATAAAACCAGCCCACTTTTAAAGCACTTTTTTCGAAAATGTCAACAAAAACTTGGGAGACTGTAACTAGGGTTTGGTCAGCTAATCTCCCTTTACAAAACACCTTATTCGGCCCTTGCATCAGCTTATTTTTTTAGAGTATAAGCCTGCCAAAAGTGGCTTCATTTCAACCTCAAAGTTTAAAAATTATCGCGTCTAGCTCTACAAAACAAATACTGCAGCTTCAGCAGCTTCTTCCTAGGATTATATTAAGTTTTGTTACTAAAAATTTGCGCTTTCGAATAGTGTTTAAGCCGTTTCACATACTTTGCTGTGAGCAGACTTATAAGTGTTTAAAAAGAGAATTTTGATAGACCAGTATTTCTAATATCATGCTTTTGAAATGTAGCTGCATCTTCATCTCTACTTTTGTGGAAAAAATAATTGCGAGTATGTTAATGGTATAATAAGAAAACCCCGTAGTCGATCCTAGCTGAAATGCATAAAGTAAGCTGTGCAGCGATAAAACAGCGTCCTACTGCAAGCAGTATGCATCATGTCTTTATACTTGGGCCGATAGCGAGAAATTCTAAAGGCGTAGTTTGTCAGCTGTTTTGCCTGCGAAGATGTCACGATTCTTATCCTGCATAACGTTTCAGCCTAATTCTGTTACCTTGCTCAGACATAAATTTCTACTTTTACACTGTGCCCAGGAAGTTTTAGGAGTAAACAGGAAGTTTGGCTCTTCCCCTGTACAGTTCGAGGTTTACGATCATTCGATCAGCTTATCCACATGATGCAGGAGAAGAAACTTGTTTAGGTCCATACGTTCCTAGAATTCATTTTCTGAGATGGTGCAGAAATTACAACATGTATGTAGGAGAGATATGAAGCTTCTACTCCAGCAAAGTTCTTCTTACAG
>KN550493.1:21424-34625 GCA_000797555.1 Oesophagostomum dentatum | reverse complement strand
GTGTTTCCTTCAGAATTAATACGATGTGTTTCAAATCTGGGCTTTTATAAATCGACCTGCGTGTGTGACGATGCAAGTACGGTAGGCTCCTAGCTCATTATCTGAACGAGAAGGCAGCATTTCAAGGCCGATCAACAGACTTTTCATGCGACAAAATATAGCTTCCCTTTTGTGCACGGAAGTGTGAGATTATAGGACGAATTTCCGTTCTCCGCTGTATCTTTAATGAGTAAATCCTTCTCTTCTTCACATTATTCGAGCTGCGATCGTTAGATTAAAGATTTGATGCAGCCCTCTGATGAGAACCACTTATTCACAATATTTGTCCGCAACGACGGTAACAAAGTGAGCGGACATCTCCACAGTACGACAGATCAAATGTGGCTTCGTGTCCATTCTGCTGACCGCTTGGAAACTGCTTCAGAATACTTCCTGAGTTCTTAATGGATTCTGAAATAGAACTCCAAATACGCGTGAGTATGCAAAAATCTCAGCTCAAAACTCATTCCTGATCAAGAAAATCGCTCCAGTAGACTTGTCCACTGTTTGACGGACGAGTAGTCCGTTATAGATCGGGAAAAACCACAGACAACTGCAAAGTCGTTAACAAGAACAAGCGCACTACTGCACTTTTTGCGTCAAATCTATTAAGTTATCGTCCAGAGCGGCTGTCCAGATTTCAGCGACTTAGAATAACCTGAACTCCTCCCCTAATCTTTCCAATCAACCTTACTTTCTTACTGGATATGCCACAGTGCGTGTAAATCGCGAAGACAAGCACCAGACATCTCCCTTTTTTCTTTGTCACATTATTTAGCTGCGGTTATGTAGTTATTAATCATCGCGATAAATAATGAGCACCGATAACGAAAAGTGTTACACAAATTCTAACATTCCGTGTATGACACTTCCAGGGGAAAAACACTGATAAGCTAGACAAATGGTAGTTCCGCTTTCAAGAAAAACGAGGCTTGGAGAAGCTTCTTTGTGGAAAAGGCGGTTTATCTTCCGCAAATTGCGTTTATTTGGTGGGTAAGCTTAATCTAAAGGCTTTTTTTTGCCAATTACTTAAATTCTATCTCCATTCCTTTGAAACGCAGTGAATTCTCAAAATATTTACAGAACTGCATCTATGGTCTCTTTTAGGTCGTGTAATCTATATAGCATAATTATGACGAGACTTTTCGAGCGATGAACACATTTTGATCAGATATGTGGAATTCGGAGAAATTTCTTCATGGTTCAGACGCCGACTAAGAACTGATCACGGTGAGAGATTGGCAGTTTCAGGTCGCTGCTGCCCTCTTTTTGCCAATAATACGCACTTCGTGGCATGACGTTGACAAATTTTTCCAATTTTTGTTGATTATTTATTGCTCTGTTTCTTCTCGATGCCACAAAGGACTTATACGGATTTCTAGTAAGAGCTTTTCGGATACATCTTCCATTACCCTGAGCATAGTACGTGAAAGTCGCAGTCGATCGTTCTAACTTCTAAGTTCTAGGCCATTCCCTGCGCAAAAAAACTCATAATCTGCAAAAATCCTAGCGAAAATCGCCAGAATTCTGTGCTTTCGAGTTCTTCGTAGGTGGTCCGTCTCTCAGACGCTGGGTGGTCTGCGCCTTGGTGGTCCATAATTGGACCACCCATTCAAGTTACACATGGATGTTACTGATGGCGTTGGTGAACAACAGCACTATCATCTTAAATGAAGCAATACAAAATAGTGTGCCTCAGTCGAATTGACGTTTTTCGGCGCGAATATTTAATTTGGCCGATTTTTCGAAACACTTGGCGAGATCTATGTTTTATGTATGGGAGAATAGGAGTGTAGCAAACCTCATAATTACTGCAAAACAAGAAAGAAGGAACACAGCGAAATGCCGCGCCCAAAAATTTTATCTTCTTTTGGAATAATCTTGGAATCATATTCAGATAGAAGACGCTAAGTTGAGCCAAGCGGTTAGCCTAAAGGTTCGGGTATACTTGCAGAGACTAAATCGCAGAAATTGATGATAATCGTCAGAAAAACATCGCGAACATTCATTTGTTTAAGCATTTCAAGTAGTGTCGGCAGTAAGCGGTAAATGTTTTCGAGTTTGCTTTGATTTTTCACAGAGACCTAGTAGCAACACGGTTTTACTTCATTTTGCAAAATATGGTTGCTTTCCCTATTCTTAGCAATGGCAGGGTCGGAATGATAATCACAAAACTGTTTTGTTTTGGTCGCAGGTGCTTATCTAACGAGGAAATGATACTTAGCGTAAACTCGAATGATGGAAGTAGTAAAAATTCCCGTGTCCTCTTTAGTAGGAATTCAAAAGATCTCGTTCCCTAACCTTGATGTGAATGAGTTACAGCGTTTCGAATTTTCCGCAACTGTAATAGTTATGATGGTCTATTCTAATGTTATAGTGCATGAAACAGCAGGAAATCTTTTGAGAATATGCTTAGAAGCCGTGTACAGTACTCTTAGATCCTTCTACAGTAGTAATTACCTCTAATAAGCATGGAGTCATTGTTTTGATCCGACTAATAGTTCGGAAACTGCTTGTTGAGAAGCGCTCTGCGCCGATTTTGAAGCTCATATCAAGGTTAGGGGAGGAGATTTTTTGGATTTCGACTAAAGAGGACACGGGAATTTTTACCATATACGTCGTTTGTGTCGTTCGAGTTTACGCTAAGTATAATTCCCTGGTAAGGCTGCGATTTAGTCTCATCATTTGTAAGTATAACCGAACCTTAACCCAAAATCTGGATAATTTAGATCCGGTATGTTTAGACTGGTGAAGAATGTCAGAAGCCATTTCCCGCCGGCCTTGCCTAAACTCATGCTGAGCATAAATAAAATTTACTTTTACAATGTAAGCTTTAATGCAACACCCTAATATAGACATTTATGGCCTACTTGTTAGTATTTTCAAAAATCTAGAAGTAGATCTTTGGAAGAGTTAGGTACATAGGTGCTGTGGCTTGCGACGGGTTTTTTTGTGCGAGCGCGTTTCTTTAGCCACTATTAAGAGCTATTTTATATTAAATTCAGCCCTCCAGGCAAGAATCGAGAGCTGTAGCATTTTCACTGAGGGACTATCTTGTTCTTATCTTCTTTAGAGTGTAAACAGCACCCGCTATAGGGGAAAAAATAAGAGGATTAGTTGAATTACGCCAAGAATTTTTCGCTTTCTTCCCACATTCAGCCATTACTCTTAGGAAATTTTTAAAAATTTTCGGAGTTTTCGATCATGCAAATATCAAAATTTGTGTAATTCAGTCCGGGATGAAACAAAGTGTTTCGCTTTATCCGTTGACCGCAATTTCAGCAGAATACCAGTTTTCCTAAACGAAAAAGGTCTCGTTAAATTGTGGTTGAAATGTATAACACGGCGGAAAATGTTTTTATGTAAATCCATACTTACCAGCTGACTAAATCAGGCATCTTTTTGCATAACCTGCATTGTTGGAACATTTGGGACATCACTACAGTGCGTCGTGAGGTCGTCGAACTGCACTCAACTCTTTGCGCCCGGCTGATTCAGGGTTTCTAGCGGGAATATTTAGGATTTCTTTTTACTTTCTGACCATACTGATCTTTATGCATGCTGCAGTGGCTTGAGTGCATGCAAATTGTTGCAAATTGCCCAGCTTTAGATGGTCTTTTAAAGCTTTTCGATCGATCTTATTTCCATTTTCCACTTTGCACTAGACTAGATTTCATCATCTCCTGGGGTAGTTTTCCTCTGGTTTTAAGTATTCTTCCGTGAAATTTTGATTTTTTTCCAGACTAGCAGTGATGATAGTGGTAGATCGCAATGGCGAAATAGCCGAAGCTAAGGAGACCCTCGAGAAAATCGAAAATCTCCAGAAGAACGCTGTCGGTTCGTGAATTTTTCGCGTATTTTAATTAAATCGCATTTTATGGCCTTCAGTTCCGTAAAGCTCTGCCGGATGGATCTTTAGAAAAAATTTGCATTGTTACGCATTATCACAATAACAAAACGAGGCCGGGACGTTCCACGTCCTCATTCTCGACGATCGATACACTTTAGCTGTAGAGTCAGCCAGAAACGAATTAGTTTTCCCGTATTTCTCTATAGGTGGACTTCAAAGACTCTTTTCCATGTCCTGTCTGTGCATCACCAATTTCGATTTCGTAAGCTTCACTTTCTGCCCGCCCTTAGTTGCGATAAGAATTCTCTCTGTCCAGGCGCGTCTATTGGTGATGTCGGCGAGCTTTTCTGTCTCCGAATGTTGGTACAGTTTTTTTCTTCTAAATCACCTAATTTAGTACTTAATGAGCCAAGGAAATTCAAACCTCAGCAACTTTTATCGATTTCCCAGCGAAAAAAAATGAAGCTATTTATCATAAACCCCTTCTAGGCCTTGCTCGGCGTTGCAAATTAACCCGAAACTGAGTAGAATTTCCGGAAAATTCCAGCTAATTAGCCTTCTAATTTGATTTCCAGCCTCTTAGCATAACTTAGCCCTGACCTCTGACCTCCAGCTGGCTTATCATTTTGGATACTCGAGCACAGTGACTCTTACATGACGTAGAGTCTGTCAATATTTGTCACCACCCTGTCGTAGCCAAGACCATCGGTCAACTCTCCAGCGCTCGCTTTTTTTCTGTTTTCTTTCCTCTATTAGGAATAGCAGTTATATGACGTCAGCAGTTGACATAAATATCCTACAATTTTACCAAATTAAGGAACAAGTTCTTGTAGTTTTTCACATGTCATTTTCTCACAATTTCGCTCACTTCTAACATTAATCTTCAGCACTTTAAAACTTCTTTCTTCTCGTCTTCAGCTTTAAAAATATTTATTTATTCATTTATTTACCTATTTATATGCGCACGATGGCACGTAGACAAACTCTAAAATACAAAGAAGAAGAGAAAGACTAGGCGACTAGGCATGTAGTAGAACATTTTGTAGATTTTGGTGTGAAGGAATACGCAGATACTGTGCTGCTTCTATTTGGTCAAGAATCATTAGGTAAAAAAATTCAGTCTTGGTATGATTGCTGAGAGAAGATGTCGTGTAGAGTGCTACAGAATATGTGTGTACCTTTGCAGTAGAAGTCTAAGCCAGATTGATGTCAAATGCCAGATTAATGTATAACAAGCATAATTTTCCTTCTTTAGACACTAGTTATGGATTTGCTTTAGAGAAGATTGGCAAGGTTATAATAATGTCTTATAATTAGGTCATGCGCACTCTCGTCGCTGTCTTAAAAACACAACATTGTTCTCTCTGAATTTATTTATTTGTTTGTTTATTTATTCACTTATTTAGAACATCATTGAACCATGTGGATGTACTAGTACAACAAAGAAAGGATATATGAATCATATCAATATTAAGATGCTGCTGTCCTTGAGCTTCATAACTGCGAATAGGCGGATAACTATAGATGGATAACAATAGAGCTCAAAAATCTTTATCTGCAACATTTCGAGGCTGTAACCTCTTCGTCAGGCTCTAGAAGAAATTCTTTGAGCTATTGCAGAGCAGCGAGTGGAAGTACATACGTAGTTATTAGACGTATAAGCAGATGGTCTATATTGTTATCCCCCATATCGATATTATCAATACAGCAAAACAACAAAAAAATAAACAGGAAAAAAACAACTTAAGACTTGGAAATTAAAACATGAGGAAGCTGGGACTAGCCTATAATTTATCTGGAATAACAAAGCACCTTTCTGGCAAAGTTTCTAAATTGCTTGACCTTTACTGGAGCCTTACGCTTCCTGTAAAGGTTTGATGTATACACCAGCGCGATTGACGAAGAACTGTTAGCTGACTGAGGTCTTAGCCGTACGAAACATTCGTTTAGTCTGCCCACCTCTGGTTACTTAGTAATTTACTTGGAACAGTTTACTTCTATCAGTATTTACAGTAACTCTGAGAATTTGTGGAACATCATCAAATCGTTCAGTTTTCTGCGGAACTGGAGCGAGTCCAATTTGAAAAATTTGTTCTGCGCTAAAGTGTTGTGAATGGATTCGTAGACAAATCCATGGGCTCTGATGTAATCCCTCACAGTAAAATTATTTTGAACCTTCTCTAATTTTCTCACAGTGCTTTGTTTAATGGTATTGGTGTATTGTAGTACTGTCTTTCAATAGAGTCTAACAAAAATCTTGTAATCAGTTATAGCCTTAAAATACCAGAAGACTGAATTTTTGAAATTTTCTAATGTTTCAGTATTGGAATCATCGTTCTTCTTCGTCGACCAGTTTGAAATCAACAAAAAAAGTCAAAATTTTAAATAAATTCTGTAACTACTATAGTAAAAATTTACGTAGAAGCATAGACTCAAGCTGAAGCTCCGCCCCCTTTCATTGGCTAATCTTGACGTGTTGGTTATGTTTATTTGACTTTTTCCGATGTAAAGCGGGGGCAACCTGTTTTTACGCGATTATCAGAAGAAATTGTTTGCTAACATGTCAGGAAAGGGGGTGGAGTTCCAGCCGAGGTTTGCGTAAATTTCTTGAAAGATAACGACTTTCGTAATAGCACTTTTTAGATTTGTTTAGAAGCTACTGGTTAGAGAAGAACTATGTAAGAAATTTATTTTTCTAGGAATTGAGTGATACCTATAGTTAGTTAACGGAGAGTTTAAAAAAAGTTCGAGTAAAGACAGTTCGTGGAATAAATGTGTGGAAATGCTTTATGCTTATGTATTCTCAGATATGCATATCCTCATTCCTTACAAAAATTTATAAGGCCGATATTCATCAATCTCCCGTAGAGGCAGGGGGGATCATCATTTCTGACTTCATTTTTTCGCTAGCACTACCTGCTGAACGAGCGGTGGTTAGACTATCCACTGTCCTAACAACCTCAAAGGTGCTACCTAGCAGACTTACTTTACAATCCCCAAATTACTTAGTAAATGAGTAGTCTCAGTGGAGGGGATCGACATCTCATACTTCAGCTAGGAGTTGAAAGGATTAATCTGAACGGCGGTGTATTTTTGTTTCGTCGACATTTCTTCTGTACTAGGTTAAAGGATAGTTATGTTTTGAGTTAAGCAGTAGCTTCAAATACATATTAGGCAAATTTCTGCTAGGAACAAAACATCCTCTTCAATCCTTCACAAAAGCAGGGATATAGGTCCCCTGGAGTGAAATTCTCGTTGCTTAAAAGAATCAGTAGAATTTAATGAAAGTCTGTCATGGAGTTGATCGGGATCATCACGATTCTCTGAAATCGTTCCACTGCCAAATGGGTGCTGATAAGGGCCAAGTGAGTCGGAACATAACGATTCCCCAGGGGTGATCGATGAATACGGACCTAAATGATTTCTAGTAGTAAGAAGGCAAGGCTTGGTAGATTGCTCCTCTCTCCTTTCTGTCATACTTCGTTCTGCAACCTCTATTTCGAACTGTTACTGCAATTAAGCAATGCATTCCTAAAAAGTAATAATCGTTCAAAATATGAATGCACGATTCTGAGCCACCCTTTACATAGCCTTTGAACAGTTAATATTTGCACACCTGGCTATAGCAGATCGCATAAAAGTGCATCGTTCCGCAGTGTTCAAAAACGCAAAAGTAGAAAAAGACAGAAACGTGGATTCAAAAAATCGATGACTATTCATAACTTCTACGAATTCGCTTCATATTTCCACACCGACTGGATATGAACCGCTTCATTAGTAGGAAATTCCAACCTTGTGTTTAATTCAACAAGAAATTTGAAATAAAAAACTTCGAAGAGGCATGCAACCTCCAGGCATGCAATAGGCGCTAATATGAGGAAGATGTTAGTGCTCCTGCTTGTTGTCGTACTTGTTCAACTTGCTAAACGGCGGAATTACTCCGTAATTTCCTGCCTCCTTGCGCCGTTCTTCCGAGTTGTAATTCTCATAATTCTCAGGCTGCCATTACTATAGTTGTTTGTTATTGCTACGATAGTTATCGATATGCTCTTGTAGCAGAAATTCTCCTTTGAATTCTTCAACAGTATGTTTTTCGAGTGGTAAGCGGTTTACAGATGCAGCTTCATCTAAATGTCGTTGCAGAGGAACAGATAGAATCTCGTTAGGATGTCGATCACAGTGACTTATAGAATGTGGCTAAAAGCACCTCTAATGCCTTTTCTGAAAACGTCGCAAGTTGACCTCGTTAAGCAAGCAAAGAAGAGATGGG
The DNA here is from genome assembly GCA_000797555.1 of Oesophagostomum dentatum. NCBI lineage: Eukaryota > Metazoa > Nematoda > Chromadorea > Rhabditida > Strongylidae > Oesophagostomum > Oesophagostomum dentatum. Next base: position 26,466 of record KN550493.1, on the reverse strand, counting down.
GTTATTTGCACGCTGTAGGAGGGCAGGATGCGCTGTAAGGCACTAGTTATGGCTCATTGTTCCTAAAGAAGCACATTAGTTATAAGGGGCTGTAAGCACAAATACCTTTACCAGCTATGATAGGAGGGTCATGTTTTGCCCGACGGTCCTATAGAACAGCGGCTCTACGAGCTGCACGCGATGCACGAGTGACTGTCTAAATTTGTTTGATCGTGCATTCCTACACCAAGTTATAGTTGGCCGTGAACCCAGTTGAGTCTCGCAAAGACCGAGGTAAATAAAAATGATTTATTAAGAAACTAAGAAGACATTACAGAAGGGGAGGCAGCGACTAAAGGGAAGTCGACATCAAACTATTTACTTTAGGCCTCCATGTAGCTTTTTTTATGGCAGCGAAATCGCACCAATTTCGGTATTAGATCAGCCTCGCTGCGTTTCGAAAAGGTTGGTCACACACTGGAGATCATAGACGCTCGCATGATCCTTCGTTTAAATCTAAACAACAGAAGATTACTTAATATTATAACAGATTACATAGCTTTATAATAGCTATTGAATTGAAAGCCAAGTTTTCCCATCTTGAAACCAGCGCATTTTCGATGAATTAAATTGTGTATCGTTTTTATGCCTCACAGGTTGTTAGGAACGTGCCTGTATTCAATGGGTACGGACTATCTGCACTGAAGCACACTTACGAGAATTGTTTATCAAATATGTAGAGTGCGCCTTGTGCAAGGCAACTTGTATCGGAAAGACAGCTCTAGCGCTAAAAATACGTATAAACTCTTCCTGCGAAGAGACGAATAAGCGTGATAAAGCGTATGAAAACCACAGGAGGGACATAGAAGAGTATACCATAACGGCTGCGATTTTGATATTAAATGGTTAAACTAGCTTTCGAATCAAAAACATCAGCTAGAAAAACGCAAAAAGATTATAGATTTTGATTAGAGATTCTAAGCTAAGCAGCAGAAATGAGCGTTTGCGGACTGCGCCGATCTCGTGCGGTTCCCACCATTCCATGGACTATAATGCAAGTGCTACGGAACACAGACTACTGTATAAGATCCACACTAGTCATGCTCATTCGACCAGTTTTTGACACCTAGCGCAGATAAGCTCGACCAGCGGAATGCACAGTGTGTGCGTTTCAATGCAGACGATATCCCTTACAACTTTGTTTGGAGTAATTAATCGTACAAGATGGAGGAGGTACATGATGAAGTAGACCGTAGGTCATGATATTAGGGCTTTTCACAACGACATGAAGCTAGAACGACAGGCCGAATAACAATCTGTGAAGTATGAGAACAATAAACAATTCAATAATAACAATCCCTGTAGATAATTATTTTTTGATGGTCAATCGCCTGCATCGGGCTTAGCGCGTTGGCTGCGCTAGTTTGGGAGATCCCTAAAGTTGCGGTGAAGTAGGGTGATAGAAGTCAAAACACTACCCGATTTCTGAGACATGCATTGGGACATCCTGTATGTACCTATATCAACTAGACTTACTCATTAAACAGTTATGCTAAAGCAGTTCAGAAATGCTATTGATGTTTTTTTAAATGTTGATGCTTTGAAGAGCCGCATTTTATTCTTCAAAGGTCTGCACTATGAACAAGTTGCACACCTTTTCGTACGAAGCCATACTACCTCGCTGAAAATTAAACATGGATGTAGTAGCTGCTTCCTGGTTTTTCTTTAGGTTTTTGAATGGTCTGGGTAGAAATTGGTGATATATCGGCATTTTTTTTTGTAAAATTTAACATACTATTGAGCTTCACCAAATTGGGTCATACCTTGTTTTTATGTTCTGTCCGATGAAACGCTAAGGCGGCGCGGTATCCTCCATGTACTAGAAGACAAGCATGCACTATTCAAGATTACTAGCCTTAAGTGTTTGGTAGATCAGTGAGAAATTATGCATCACATGTAATTATGTAATTTTGCATCATGTCTTGATAAAGTATGCCGCCTCTGGCTCACAGGGCCAAATCTCTTTGCAGTAAAACGGTCAATAGAGTGCAAATTCGGGTTGGAATCGATCGTTGGCTCTGTTTATATTTGATGGCCTCTTTAACGTCTATAATAGAGCATCAAACTCTGTACTCCTTACTATTGACCCAGCTATGCTGGGAAGAGTACAGCGATATTTATCACCCCTAACTTTAGCCACTGAAAACTTAGCATTTTCTTCAAAATGTTCTATGGAATTTCGCTGTTCTTCTGTGAGCAGAATTCTTCAGTGATCTCCTGTACGTTTGAAAAGATAAATATGATCACTCAGTGTAAAATTCAGCGTTCTCCTCTTCAAAACTCTGCTGAATTTCGAATGGTCAACGGAAAAGCCATCTCTCCATTTCTGAAAATCTTCACCTTGTCACTGCTTTTGAAAGAACTTGTACAGAAAGCTTCCAGTGATGTGAAACATTGTTCCTGTTCATGCTATATATTGTTTCGGCACATCTGCAGCAATATCTCGCCTTTCTGCCTTCTGATTATAGCAATGTTATATTCGACGCATTTGATAGAAAGTCACTAATTGCCTCCTATAGATTCCTAGTTCTAAGGCATCCTATTACGAAATCGATGAGATCGTATAATTCCTGCAGTTTTCTATGCTTATTTCGCTTCAGCTCATTGCTTTTTAGCGTTTGCATTCTCTATAAAGCTGTTATTGTAACAAGGAGGTTACCCTTTACGATGGGTAGCAGAGTGAATACAGCAGCGGACTGCACAGCGAGAGTGTAGTGGCAAATGAGCATCAGAGGATGCACCGATGTATGCTGATATCCACAGTGACTCTTAAAATAGACTAGTGAATTTTCAAGTTTTCAGTGCGGTCCTCTGCTCCTGAGATACCCTTTAAAAGCAAAAAGATGTTATAAAAAAGTTCTGAATCAAACACGAATCTCAAGAACTCGCAAGAGAGTGCATTTTGACGTCTACAATCTAGTTTATGCAATTGCATCAACCGCCGAACAGTATAACAGCCAAACGATTTCGATTTCAGGGTGGCCTTATATTTTCGAAACGCAATCTATATTATTTCTTCAGGATTTCAAAAAAAAAAAAACGAAAAAAAACCAAACGCTGGTCATTGAACAAGTGAAGAAGCAGAGCCGTTGAGCTCTCGCTTTGTAGTCCACTGTTCTAACCACTCTGTCACACAAAGCAAGCCGCCACATTTATCTGGTTTCACTGTGAGTGAATTTCTTCAGCATGCAAACCCCTCCTCTCTGAAGAATGTTTTGCAAATTTAACCAGCAGTTTTCACATTCTCCTCAGACACCTTTTCCTTCAGTACGTGTGCCTTTAGACTGAACAGCTGTTCTAGGGTAACCTCTCTTGTAAGTAAAGAAGTGGGAGGGACAAACTGTATAGGCAATATATTGTGGCGTTAAGAGGTAATCGGACAAATAGTTTGTCACAATTCTGTCTTTTTGAGAGCTTTCCATATAAGTAAGCCCATACAATTTATAGCATTGTTCTAGCGCGCATTAGCACTCTATCCAAAAATCCTCAGCCATACGCAATTCTACAAATACTGTAGGCAGGCGTAGTTATAAAGTTCAAGCCTTCCTTTCACTACTTTCAGATTCTCTTTACATGTGAACAAATTACTTCAAAAAAGAAGTAAACACACTTGTCCACATACCTCACAGTGCTGTCCGAAAAAGTAGAAATTCAAAACTTTCTTGCTTTTCTTTGCCGAACAGGTTGATGTGGAAAATATGTGTCAAATATATCAACATATATTTTTTCTTAAAGGCAGCATTCGGCCCCAAAAAGGTTTTCAAGCTATTATGGTAGGGGTGTCGGAAACAGGCTCCTCTACATCACTACCATAGTTTGAACCACCACAATTTGCTCTAAGTTCCAAAAAAGGCAGTGTTCTTTGGTTAAAATACGAGTGTATATACCTATAATTTTGTTAAAACACGATAAATGAAGTTATTTCTTAGAGCTCATTCTATTTTAACACCTTCTCACTGTGTTGAACTAGTATGTTAGCTAAATCAATCCACCCTTTTTTGGAACTTAGAGATAACTATGATGGTTCAAGCTATGGTAGGTTTGTAGAGGACCCTTTTCCCGACATCCCTACCATAACAACTTGGTAACCTTTTTGGGGCCGAATGCTGCCTTTAAAGAACATATCATATCAACCTGTTCGGCAAAGAAAAGCAAGTTAACTGAAGACAATGAGCAGGTTTTATGAGCAGAAAACATGGGATTTGCTTCGTGAAATTCAAAACAATTTCTGGTAATAAAATGGTGAACTAATACACGCTCAAAAATGGTGCAAAGAATTTTTTGGACATTTCATGATAACAAGAAATGAATTAGTACTCACTATGTTTATTCTACGGGGACTAAGTGGCGACATTTCATCAAAAATCTTTTATTTGCGTTAATCTAAACTTTTTAGCTATCTTAAAAACAACTAACTCATAACTCAAACGTACGGCCACTGTTGCGGACGAGACGACGGCGACTGCTAATCGTAGCGGCCGCCACGAGCGGCCGCCACGACTAGCAGTCCTTAGTGACTCAAACATTAATGAGTATTGATTGCATTCAGTAGCGATCAGAATCGCCAGCGGAGTGTATCCCAGCCGCAGCGGCCGCCAGTCGTCGACGGCGACTGCGATTCGTTGGGCTACACTGCTCGCGTACTCTATCCGCTAAGCGTAGCAAAGTAGAAAAATTAGGACAAGTTCATCAAGACCGTAGCGTATTTTACAGTGCTCTTTTATCCTGGCAGAAACTGAGTGAACAGTATGCGAGTAATGCGCTTGAGTACTTTTGCCGATACTACTACAAAAATTTAACAGTGAGGTTTGGTAAGCACTGTCTTCAAACCAGCAACTTCGTCTAGTAAGGGAGCACTCACCACGTCATAGAATTTATGTATTTTATGTGTGCTCACGCATTGCTATTCACCAATATGTTATATTAGACGTACTACTTTATGAGATAAACTCGCATTCTTATCGTTTCCTAGATCCCAGCGGTTTTAAGACTATTTTTTAGAT
>KN550491.1:12322-34731 GCA_000797555.1 Oesophagostomum dentatum | reverse complement strand
TTTTGACCGAGTCATCATTGCAAGAGCAACATTTATACGTCTTTTTTGGCTTTCACTAAAAACTTTTAATATGTCTAGGTAAAGCATTCAATGCAATTGCGCATTGGACAACAGATTGGTAGAATTCTAGTCAGTTCTCGAAATGGCGGACCTGCAATCTAGAACCAGTCTTCTGCCATGCAGCTTAAGCCCCAAGTGTCCAATGAGTGCGTCAACTTTCTTGCGGATACATCGATATCCTAAATGTCGTTGTTGAATTTAACTCATCTCCGTACCATTTTACCCAAATAAATACGAAAACACAAAGATGCTAAAAATTAGCCTTAGAATCTAAAGTCTTGGCAGTGACATTTCGCGGCTTTTTTCAAAATTCACTTAAGGTGTTTCCTGTCCTTGTGGACCACTTTTCGATCTCATTCGAGACATATGAAAACTCTAACGATCTTTCTGCTACTGTGGTCTCAAAAATTCCACAATCACTTATTAAATTTGCCTGCGCCCCCTCATTTTCGATCACCATATCAGAGCACTCGCGTTCAGGCTATCATGACGCGTTCATTCAGTCTTCCAGCTTTTTAGTAACTTGAACTGGTATTACTGTGGGATCTGCACTTTTTGCTCTCGAGAGAGAAATATATGCAGCCAATTCAATCGAAAGAGGGCAGCTTCGTTATAATGTGCATAGTAGTCTGACGAAAAGCATGCAGGGGTGAATTTCTACGAATCTAAAGCTGAAGGCATTTAAAGGACCAGGTATTCTACAGGCTCTACTAATGGTAGGCATGAACGTCGTCCAATTCTTTTTGAAGTCATATCCTTGACACTTTTGACTGCTTCGCCATTTGTGTTCAAGAAAACGGAAAAAGCGACATGAGAAAGGCGTAAATCTTTCCGTTACTTATGTGACAGATACAACTAGACCCCTTGCGCTTCGTTATAAGAAATGATACGTCCGATTTCGCTTACCGATCATGCCAGCAATTATCGCAATATTCTGCCGACATGTTAGCCGTGGATAGAGTGAGTCGTAAGGACCACAAAATCCCATTGTCTAAAAAAGAATTATTGGAGTATAAATTTCGAAACTATGCATTTAATTAACGAAGGAAATTTTAGGAAGAATAGACTAGCCAAAAAACAAGTGTTGGTTTTGTAGGCGCGAGTTTAATACATTTTTCACTACGTTTCTCACAAAACTACTTAAGATATTTATTTGCTAGGCAGTTCCTATAGTTTTCGTAATGTTGAGCTCGGAACAATAGCAGGCGAAATATCTCACTCTGCTCGCTGGTTTTGATAAATATCTTAATGGTACGTAATACGTGAAAGCTACATGACCACTCTCAGTAGTTTATGGGTGACACACAACTTTTCTCGCTATATGGTAAAAAGAGAATCACGAGAAGCCTTATCGTACCTTGCCTCTATTAAGTGCATGTATGCGTTTGCCTACTTACCGGTATTCTAAAAGGCGCTTTCCCTTCTATTGAAATCTTCCCACTTGAAGGACTCCCAACACCGGCTACCAAACAGCATGCTTCCGATGCCTCAGAAACCTTTGAACTAAGAAGGCCAAACGAATCTCCTTGCTCCAATCCGAACGTTATATTCTTTAGTACACAATCTCTGTTGTGGTACTTGACGAGATCCTATGGTATAAATAATGTGATACGTGCAAAACCAAAGTAACTGTCTTCTAATTCCTTTTAAAATATAGGCCTACCTTCACTACAACTACTTCCTTACCAGATGGTCTGGATACGCGTTCTTTCTCCTCGTTCACATCGTCGCCATAAGGAACATCAAAGGACTTAAAATGTATTGTTATTGGCACTTGCAACTTGAAAATAATGTAGTCTAAATGTAAGCGCCTACTTCTGAAAATGTCTTGCTCGAATGTGTTATAGCCGAATATATGCCAAGCTCATACAACAGCAATAACAAACAATAAAATAAGCCGTTAATGCTCAATATTAGAGCGCATGCGCCGAAAGCTGAAATTGATCGACTGCTTGATTTTTGAGTTATGATTGTCGAAAACTATTCAGAAGACTTACATATGTCCAGAAGTGTTCCTTTCCCAGTTTCCATAACTATCGAAGAAAGGAATGCAAAGCTAGGATACACATAAGCAATGATAGCGGTCTTAAAATTTCCAGTTTACAAAAAGGCCACGATTCTCTCCATGTAACTACTATATAATTGTCTTCCATCTTCACGTGGTGTTTTCTCTAGATTACGCTGCAGCACTGCAGTAAGCGTTGTACCAGGTTTTCCATTCTGATAACTGGTCCCCGTTCTTTAGGAATGTAAAGGAGCTGAAGGTAACTCTCCCTATGCACTTTTAAAGGTCTGATAGAGAAAAAGATTAAACTTCTCAGGTTGGAACTCTTTTCACGATGTAGATACAGTATAAGTGCTAGCTAAACGAAACGGGTACTTCACAAAACTCTAACGATTTGAGTTGGTTGTCCTTAAGAAGCTGGTGAATTAAAGCAAAGATTGTGAAATCTGTTTAAAAAGTAGTCAGAACAGATCATTAGCCAATATTCTTCACAACGCAGCTTGTCGCACTGATGTGTTTTGGCTCCTATTAATAGGTTTATTTTCGCTTTGGTGATTCTATGTGATGAATTTTTGGCCTTATATTGAAGATGGAAGCATACTCGACCATGGCTTGACTTTTCTAATTGATAACGCCACAAGGTTCGACACGCATATTCTTTTAGTGGCTTTCCTGCCGTACGTCTTCAGCAACAATTCATGAACGAACAAACCCCATTTTATTCATTTGAGTGAATTCAGCTAAATTACAACTAATAAGTCACGCTAGTAGACTATTCATCCCTCAGTCTGAGAATTCTGCGCATGGACTGCCGTGTCAAGAAACCCTACTAACGTAGCTTTTATCCGACAGCTAATTAGCATTCAACGAACAGAGGGAAGTTTTCAGAACGCTTGCAGGAAGGAATGTACGACAGTGGTCCGTCCGCCGTGCGCAACTGTCTTCATTCATTTCCTTAAGCTTGAGTAAATTAATTACTTTATTTGCATGCTTTCATATTCTCATGCGACTGAATTTTTACTGGCATTTGCGCCCATTGTCCAACGCTTAATTATTTTAGTTTATAGAAAAACACACTGCACAATTTTCCAGAATCCAACTTAGGACCTGATCGCAAATGTCGGATTAGGCAGCTTAGTTAAATTTTAAAAATCGCACTGTGCTACATTGTGCAGCTCAGTGCTTGCTTAGATATCTCTCGAAGACATATGGAGATAGAGGGTTCCATCGTTCCTTATTTGAACATCATCAGCAAGTGTTGTTCTATGTTTTTGAGTATCACGCATCATTCTCTGCCAAATTCAATAGTGGAACTGCGAGCGATACCTCATCAGAATTGAGCGGTTTTGAATTTCCGCTTCTATTCCCTTCAGCTCAGCGATTTGGTGCATAGATTCGCTGTTTGGGCTTTAGATTTTGATTGAATGCAGTATACTCTACAGAAGACGCTGGAGTTTTCTTATTTTAGCTAGTGCCAATTCACTACTAAATGATAGAAAAAGATGAAAACGCCGACTCTTACCGGTCCTTCGATGACACCATCGGCGAGAAAGAGAGGAATAAACGCAAGCGATTGGAATACGAAAAGGAATAGGAATGCACCAAAGGGTGTGACGGAAATGGTCGACACGAAGTACGCCAATGGCAGATTTATCACACAGTATAAAATCATGAGCAAGCTGAAAGGAAACGTCAGATCAATAGAAAATTTTGCCGCCATAACTATGCACATCTTGTATCTGTTGTTTCCTTTAAAAATGACTCTCTTTACTGCAGTATATCAGCATTGAACTATACGTCATAAAACAATGTGGAATATACCTCTAGTGTTGCATGTTACTTCATTAAACATCGAAGTGACCTATAGACGTACATTTTAGAAATCATCTCATAATTCAGCTTTCAAGTTCTTTTGTAAGTATCCAGGCGAGCGAAGCCTAATTCTCACCTGTTGACGATGAGCTTTTGCGTTATGGTAAGAGCTAGAATAAAAATGAACTGCTCAGGCTGCTTAGATAAGATCACCGAACTATGATCGTAGTGATCACAGTACTATAAGGATGTGCTACTATAGTGAACGAAGCGCATTGATGCTTACCCTCTATCACCAAATTAAAAGCACATCACTGATGTTCAAAGTCTTTAGAGACTCATTCCAAGGCTTGCTGATATACTACTTCGAAATTCTGGAATTTTAATGAAGCGCATATATGCAATCATTGGCCGCGATTCTTCTACTGCATTTGGTATTAGGGTAGGCGTTAGCTGTACGATTTGCGAACTATTCAAAAACTGAAAAATTTGATGGTATTTCCTTGGACCACTCGTTTGTCGATTTTTTTCTGCTTCAGCTTATACGGCGGTCTCCTGTAAGAAGCAGCACAGAGTGGAGAATAAAACTCTTTTTCTGAGACTTGAATTGTGCAGAAAAACTTCAGGGCGGTCCTACAGAGAAAGTAGAACAACGTTGTAAAAGCAGCAAACTGGAATTTCTGAAAGATCTGAGACTAGAGATCATTTTTTACAAACCGCGCAAGTTCACTTATACTGGTATAACTAAATGAACAACATTTTGTAACAGTCAAAATGTTTCAAAAGTTTCACCAACGGCAATTTTAGCACTGGGGTGGTATGTATGCGCATTTTCAACGGCTATGATTAGTACGTTTGATCTTTGTGCTTTACCACAATGTTTTCCTGTGTAATTTTGAGCAGACACATTTGGTCATCATCCATTCCTTAACAAAGATGTAGGAGCATGATTGCTTAGAAGGAGCAGCTAGGGAAAAAATAAGTTCCAGTTTCTTTTCCTATGGGATCTGAGCAGCCGTTACTGAGATAGCCCAAAGCTAAAGTAAGACTACGCGAAATTGGAGCAATACGGGTGTAACCCAGGAAGGGGTGCGTAATCATTTTTTCCGCAAATATAAATATTCCGATCTGATGTTAAAGGTGAATTTTTCTAGTGTAGAAAGATTTTCAGATGGGCCCTAGCAAGTGTCCAACTATTTGAGTCCACGTAAATTTCAGCGAAATTGACGGGGTAAGCTGGCTTCCTGAAAAGTGTTTATACTAAAAACCTACAAGAATGTTGATGAAAAAACCCAGTCGAAGATAAAAACGACAAATATTAACAGCAAGCACAACGAAGCCGATACCAAAATATCGTAAAGGGAAGTAATAAACCAGTAGCGAAAAGTGGATAGTCCTGTTGCTATTTGCTGCAAGAAACATTTGCTTCAATAAGGATACAATGATGGTGGTGCAGTGATTCTACCATCTGCTTGAAGTGTGAACACTGTTCTTCTGTCGGCACTATAGTAAAAGATGATGTGACTAAGATATGCGCGAACATAATTAAAACTGGTACTAATGCAAATTCGCTAGGATCGAACTTATCCTTTCTTAGCCTCATCTCAAATTCAATTTTCGTATTCGACCTTCCTGAAACGCCAATCTCGTTTAAAAATAAAATCATTTGAATCTAAATCTCAGCAACAACCAAGTACCTGCTGTAAACATTATATCATTTGCTAGCTGCAAAGCGATCAGTTCGGAGTGTGAAATATATTTCGGAGCAAGGAAGTTGTAGCAGGCTTCCCCATCCTATCGAAAAAGACTGAATATAATGAGTGTCTGTAGCACTATAAATTTTGAAACAATTTATACGACGAACATCCATGTCAGCGGGAACATCAGACAAGTTTCCACAAGAATACGTTCAAACAATATGATGCAGGAAGAGATTATTCGACAAAAACAGGCCTTGACCGAGGAAATTAATTTGCCCCTTACTGTTTTCTAACAAGGCCTTTAGAAATGTGTTTTATTACACAAATAAAATTTCACCAAACAAATAACATTTCTCAATAAACAAGCATTACGGTTGCTTGACTGTGGGCAATAAAACCTTCAAAAAGGTTTGGTTTTCTGCAGGCGCTAAGACTTTAGTGCCAGCACACGGAGTTAAAATTTTGATTAGTCATCTTGGTGATATTGTTGCGATGTCCAACTAGTATCATTTAACACGAAGACATTTGTGTGTCTCAAAATATGCTATTCTAGACTACTTCATGCAAATCAAGTACAGTGAAAATACCTTGCAAGCGGAATGTGGTAAGTTTATAAACATCGAAATGTATTAAAGAACGGACAATGGTAACAAAGCAACAAAATCTAACCGTGCAATCTAACGTGATGCAAACTCACTTCTTTCCTATCGATGATCACCCCTCCAACGATCCATGGCCACGTTGCTGACCAGTGCGAAGTGGCGTTAGCAGTGTCATGAAAGACTCTCAGCTGTAAGCAGAAGAAGGAACACATCCAACATAGCGAAAGAATTCAGTGCACCTCTACTGATACCCGGAACTCCATATAAAACCCTTAGTTCAAGTAGAGATAAAGAGTAAAAGGAAGATAAAGGTTTTCACATGGACTTAAGACTATCAATAAATTTTATCGAGGAATCTTACACATAGCAGATACAGAAGGCAGCACACGTAGAAATCTTCGAGTGGTATGGAATGAAAGGCAACCACGGCCCGAGCAGGACTGCCGCAGAGTGACTATTCAACTCTGCCTTTACACTCAGTAGCGGTGTTTTATACTGCACGGAGTAGAATCCTGCTCTTACTGGATGTAAGATTAAATGATGCTGGCATTTTTTTACTCATGAGGGTTTGCACCTCCTCTCGTTCCCTCATCCCATTTCTTGGCATCTATCCCTTTTATTCAAATAAGATTTGGAAAAATTTCATTGCCTCGATATTGGTATAAAATCAAAGAAAAGTCTTTGGAGTGCTATTGTCACTGTGATATTCTACTGACTTTGGCCCCGGACATCGTAAACCAAGGGCTCTGCTAACACTCGGACTACCTTCACCCCAAGAGGCAGCCGTCTTTCAAAGTTTGAAACAGGATTGAGCATTATCTTCCATTTCATAGCGGAGTCCCAACAGGAACGTTGTATCCATCTACCAAACCGGTAGGTGCAATTCTCGCGCCCTCTTTAGTGATATTCAAAAAATCTGGGCATGGACGGTTGGCAGGGATGAGTAATAAGCGTTCAAAATTAGTAAAGCGCAGTATCTCATGGCAATGAAAATTATAGTCTGAATGGCTGCTAATCAACGTGAGAATGTTCTGTGCCCTAATAATGACTCTTTACATCAGATTTTTGGGGCTTAATATTTGTAACACAGAATACTCTCGCATTGGTTAGCAGCCCTTTTAACTGTAGCTTTCATTGCTATGAGACAGTATGCTTTGCTAACTTTGAACGCCTACAAATCATCCGTATCAACTATTAGAGTATGGATTTTTCCAATTACCGCTAAATTTGGGGTGAAGAATTAGCACGCATATACACTTTTGCTGATTGACACAACGCTGAGGCATCCTCTCTCATCCTTATCGAAAATTTCTGCGTACTCTGCGCTAAATATACAATTTCCAGCCCACCTCTATGTTTGGATATTTGTTTATAACTCTTTTAACCAGTGTTTCTGTTTCTGCATCATTCTTTGGATTATACACGAGAAATCTTCCATGTCGGAAAGCGTGTAATGAGACCTCCACTAAAAACTTTTGTTCAAATAAAATTTCCAATAAATTATTCGCATTTTAAAAACTTTAGATAGTGTTTTCCTGGCCAGTTTTGCTTGTCTAAAGTTCTACATTATACCTTTGGCATTTGGCAGCTGCGCTTCAATATTGAGGGAATAGCCGAGATATATAGCCACTATAACTGGAAGTACTAGCTGAAATTCTAGCAGTAGCCATGTGAAGATCAAATAATCTAAACACATTACGCAGTCTAACCTGTGAAAGAATGAGTGGAAAGTGGAAAAGAGATTGCAAGATTTTCTTCCACAGGAGAAAGACAGATTGCCAAACCCAAGTGTAGCCTAAACATTTGTCGCTTATTAGAGGACAATCATTAAGCCAACAAATAAGACAGCAAACCTCTAAAAAGCTTCCACTGTTCAGTACCTAATGGTTCCATGCCCATGCAGTGGTTAACCTCTGTCGTTTCTCCCATCCTTGAAAGCAACTTTCTTATAGCTATACTCAGTACTTATAATAGTTGATTTAGGATGCCACTGCGAAGCTGTAGAGTGAGTTTATCCCCTTGGATGGCACGAACCTCTACAAGAATGGGCATACAAAAATTAGCATGGCTTGAGATAACCGGAGCAAAAGGCAGCACAAAACGGAAAGGTCTCAGCAATTGTGCGTGTGCCTATGGGCTCACGCGTGTGCCATTCGGTCAAGAAACATATTTATTTCGTAGACAAAAGCCATAGAGCGGTTTAACCTGAGTAGCTTGTGATCTCTGGGCATGGGTTTAACAAGAAACGCGTATCGGCTATGGAGTGAACGCATGAAATATATACCGTACGGAACCAAGTAGTACCAGTATTCCTTGTTAACCTGTGATCTCCTTATTAACCAGTATTCCTTGTATATTCAAGGTTTTAAGGCCAGAAAGAAGCTTTCTTATTCGCTGCCAGGGAAGGCGCAGGGATCCGCAATTAGTTCATCGCATATATTAGGGTATGTGCCATATAGTCCAACATCTCTACATTTGAGCGCATTCTACGCAGTATTCCGTGCCGTAGAGTAACCATAGCAATAGCAATCAGGTCAAAAGAAGCGTATGTTGTTTAAATTGAAGGCTGTGATACCACATTAGTGCTGCGAACGGATCACTGGTAGCAAGAACCATATTCAGCGTCCTTTCACCAGTGCACATGTTTACGATGAATTACGCAGCGTTAAATGGCTGCAGATTCCAAGTTTTAGTCGTCGTCGACTTAGACAACTTTGCTGAGAAAACCGGGAGGCTCAACAGCAGTACTTACGAGGTCGGTAGCAATAAATACCAAGGCGATATTGATGTGAGTGGCGCCTATTGCAATACAGAGAATGATGGTGATGACTCTGACTATGCACGGTACTACACTGTGCATAGTCAGAGTGCTTGTCAAAGTTTAGTTTAATGGAGAAGAGCCAAACGTTCACACAACTTTCTCTTTTAGCATGAAATCGCTTTGAGATGCGAGCTAAGCCAGAGCTCCAGCAACTACGTTTGTCCGACAATAGTTCAGCGGACATACTCCTATTCAAAAAGCTCCGCAAGGTTGAGGCATCTGGCCATCTGTATTCAAGCGAAATTTGGGTTACCACGCCCGAACGGTTAGCCCAAGCTAAGATGCTTTTAACCGCTTACTTTAAAAATGTCTCTTCCAGAATCCCATACGAAAGTTTGTAATCTCTCACAAATTTCATCTGTTTTTCTTCGTCAAGCTTCGTAAGCATATCAGGAAACCTAGAAAAGACCAGGGATTGCCGCCATTATCCGCGCTGATGAAAAGAGATAATTTTCGGCTAAAAAGAGCTGGAACTAACAGTCTCTCCTGTGATTTTGGTAGTTCAATTCGAACACGATTTGATTCTCTAGCACGCACTTTCGAGCCAGGAACCATGATACCTATCCCCTGTGAAAATCGCATTAAAATTTTCATTAGGAAAATAACGGAGACAAATAACCTCTTCAAGTCTTCTTATTGTTTCTTCGCAAGTTTCTTCGTTCGCCGTTATAGTGAGCATGTATTCGGTCGAGAATCTGTACAAACGTTGTTCTAGCAATACATGTATACATTAACCAGTGTCTTGTACTTATTGTATACTTCATTTCTTTTAAAACCAGCGTATGCGCAAAACAATGATAAATTTTTCTTAGGCTCAACTTGTGGTTCTGAAGGTACTGACGTTAGTGTGACTAGAAAAACTAAAAACGGTGTAATGCCTGTTAAACTGCTTCTGCGAGAAAACTTCATAAAACTTCATAAGCTAGGAGTTGGAAGAGCTAACTTGGAATCGACCAATGATATCCACCATATCTACTGTCTTGTTAAATGTTCTGCGGGCACACAATTCGGTGGACAAGTTGGGACACGTTGGGTGACCGTGGTTAGAGATGCCTGACGGTCAATCGATTACCGGTACCGCCAGATTTGTGTGTCCGCAGAGTACCATACAAAGTGACAAATGAACTTTCTTACCTCCTGCAAGTGTCATACGAAAGCTCTCCGATTTCAAGAATAGAGGACTAGACGGTATTGAAAAGAAGAGTTCCTAGAATAGAGGAAGAAGGAGAAGACGTGGCATAGGATCCAGAATGGAATGGTGACGAAGAAGAGATGAAAGAGGGTAGGAACGAACTTTGAGGAGGTGAGAATGTGCCTGAATACGAGAATTTTTCGATGGACGAACGGTGCTGGAAGACAAGGTAAGTATTATTGCCAGATAAGAACAAGCGAAGCTAATGTACTTCGCATTTAAGCCGTAACTGCGTTAAAGTTAAGAAGCCTAGAATTTCGCTAGTCTACAAAGCGAATGAAGGTGCGGTCTAGAGAAGCCACCGGCTCTCGATATAGCTTTCTTCGCACAACTTGTGATTATATGATACTGAAGAAGTATCATGAAGAAAGTAAAATTAAATGACTTGAATATGTAGCAAGATCTACAGCACAGTGTCAGATGTGACAAAGAAAAGCAGACTTCAGCGAATAGAGATAATTACCCATAACTTTAAGAACATTGCAGAAAGAAGATCCGAGAAGGCTAGTCGAATCATGAATTTTTTTCTTGTGAACGACTAATACAAATTCTGCAGCTGCCTATCTGCATGGTATTGATCTGCGAAAAATTGCTAAGCCTATTAACAGAAGCCTCGCCGAACCCTTAAAGACCTCGACATTCTGGGTTTTGAAGTTCAAGATGAAGATGGGCACCGCGAGCAGGAGAGTCACTCGCTGGGTAGGGAAGAGGTCATTTGCACAGCAAGCAACGATTGACACTGCAGTACAAGAGTTCAGAAATAAAATTAAGGTGAAAATGGCCACATTGTCACAATCTTTCTTTGTAAACATTGATCAGTGCTGCATGAACAAGGAAGCGATTATTCCTCGGGCCCTCTTCTTTGCGGGAAAAAACAACTGTCAGAGTGGTGCAGTCCACAGCAGTTGTCAGACACGACGTTACCGTAATGCCCATGCATTACGCGCATGGCGACATGGGCGATTTACTTTTTATATACAGTTCAAGAATATCGGAGGCCGCTTTCCTGACGTCTTCAGACCCAGCAATCTCCGCTTGAAGACAAGGACAGCGCATGTGATCAGCAAGATGACGATGACAGCGTCCTTCCAAATGGTTTTCATGCCTGCAATGCCCCATAACTGTGCTTTTGTGTGCGACTCATGGATGTGTTTCCTGAATCCCGAAGCAATCCAGGCGCTCGATAAGAAATTGGAGATTTTCAACATACCGGCCGGTGCAACGTCACAAATCTCCTACTTTATGGTCTTAGTCAAAAGAACGCATGGTCAAGTTCTGATGCACGAGCTACGGTTCGACATTAAGAAGAGAAATAATGTTATCAAGCTTCTCTATTTCACTGCCAGCTTTGTCACCTTGAGTTCTGGCCTTTCATCGCGCATGCCGGGTGCAAGGTTGCCTATGTCGATCAGCATTCCGGTCATTTTGAGTCGTTAGCGGAACTCATTTTTCTTAGGGAGAGCAGTGCTTGTCAGGAGAATGGGTGCGAAAAAAACTGTAGCCTCTGTGCTCTGTCTATACTGTGACAAACAGTATTGTTTTCAGCACTATTTCGCTATGTGTCACTGGTGCTGAAAAGCGCTTAGAGGCAATGTCATATTTTTGATGACTTCTAGACCTTAATTGTTTGTTCAAGCATTCACATTCACATCCAGAGTACATATGTATCGCCTACGCAGCAGCAGGGATAGGAAAAAGTTGGCATGAGAGGGGAATCGAACCTTCCACATCCTATACTATAGACTAACGCACTAGCCACTGAACTTTCTCACTGTTTCTTCGATGTAGCTGTTCGCCTCATCAGACTCCATTCCAAATGACAACATTGGCGATTTTAAGGTTTAGGAGAAAATTTCAGAAACCATACATGACTTCTGTCTACACACTGGCCATGAACTTTCAATAGTTTTTGTCCCGCCGTGGGGGATAACGTACACGAGAATATGTTCTCTCGCTAGCGTGTCAATGTGAAACTGTAGGAGGGAGTGATAAGGCGAAGTTTCATTCATTGCCCTTCATTGAGCTTCTGGGTTTGTTCTTCTACCACCGGCATAATCGGTAAAAAAGCGGATAATGCTGCAGTGGGAGATAAAAGACGAACGTCAAAAGGAACTTAAAACCGTAGATTAGAAACCGTTATCAATAGCTCTGGACAATCTAGCCCGCACTGCATATATCACTGAGGATAATTATACATAAGAGCATTTTCGCACCTGAACAGAAGCTAGAACTGCGCGCATAACACAGAATTGATACACGATGTTTTCGAACCACTAGTTTGAAATTCGAAAACAAAAACGTTTAATGTTGAAAATGGGCAATATAAAGAAAACTTACGAGCTTTTTATGAAGTTTATGTCCCCGCTACAGATCGTACGTCCCATAAACATAACGTAGAGTTGTTGTCCCATTGACTCAGCATCTTCCATGCATTGTGTTGTGAGCATGATTGTTCTACAGTACATAACTTCTCCTTTTGAGTTCATAGACATTTGGACTATTTTACACCTACCTGCAGTCTTTTTGTTGGTTAATCAGCTCACGCAGGCATGCTTTAGCAGCTTCATCCATACCGTTTGTGGGCTCATCCAGCAGTACTACTCGGCTGCCGCCTGCGAAGGCTAGAGCTACGCTGACCTTTCGTTTTTCACATGGCGACAGTTCAGAAACGAGCTAAAGAAAAATATTCCACACTTAGCCATTATGGCATAAAACGAGGTCCTTTTAATGAACGCTGCACAACTGCATCTTATTGCAACAAACAGATGGATTATAAGCTAAACAATCCTGCTGGTGGTGTTTTTTTTCGCTTCACTGATGAACTCTTATAACTTCTACGGCTATACTCAAGAGTTCCGTCATTCTTCTGGAAGACAAGAACACCTCTCATGAGCGTTTCAACTTTTCAGTCGAAGCACTTTGATCTTACCGCCAAAAAGCTTCTGTCAAATACTGGGCCGCTCTCACAAATTTCTTCCGTATTCAGCACCATAGGTGCAGAACACCCGGCGATTACTCCAGCTTTAAGCGAGATTTTTAGTAGATGTTATAGACACCCTTCCGTCCTCTAGTGGAAGATGGGTCCCGGAAATTTCGTGGATGTGGCTGCTGGAGTGTCCCAGATGGAAAAAATTTTGAGGACTCACTATGGGCAGCTGCTTTTCGGTGGAACGCAGCGAAGCAGGCAATCGCTGTCACACTATTTTTACTCATTAAGTATTCCATGCTTGAATGTATTAGCCGTCGTGTCACCAACATAGTAGGGACCGTAAGTCGTGTTATTTCTTTCAAAGTTGAGAGTGGCTCTCAACCTCTTAGAATTTGACACCGTTTCACAAAAAGTACATGAAATCTTCCACCGACGAGCTATGCCATAGCTGGGATTTTAAAAAAAACGTAGAGAAGATTCTTTTGGAGGATTTGCGCCCAATCAACTGCCCATGAACTCTCTCGCTCTCTAAGGAATGGTTTGAGAGAAGACATGATGACCTTAAACATTTTTCACATCTTTCGTAAATAACCCGACAGAGTTTTCCTCACCAGGACGTAGTCTTTTTGCCTACACAAATATGCAGATACTCATGAGCTCGAGAAAAGTCAGTTATGATTTACATGGATTGCATTAACACTGCTTCGCTTTACACCAGCAAAACGTTGTAAAATAGAATATCTACAAATGGTGACAAAATTGCTCCTACCTTATCTCTGATACCGTCCATGTCCAGACTCTGAATTAAAACTTCAGCTTCAGTTTTCCACTTTGTCTTAGCCTTTTTAGCCTTTGCTCTTTTCAGGAAGTAAAAGAATTGCATATGCTCCAGGAAAGTCAGGCTATCATACAGAATGCTGCTTTGTGGGCAATATCCAATCCTCGAACGGCAATACGATTTCCAAGCAAAAACGTCCTGATTGAGGATTTTTATGTGTCCTAAATACTGCGCCTGTTATTGCTGATTTTTTAGAATAAAACTGGCGAGTCTCACAACTACTGCTTTACAAACTAGATATTCTGTCAGCGTTTTTGAGTGCTTTAGAACAAAAAGATAAACGGAGTACGCTGCAGAAACAAAACGGCTGCGCGTTCTCAGAATAATACTGTTAACGCCTATTCCCAGTGGCTGCCGAACAGAACTGTGAATTTTGAAGAAAGAAAGGGTGTAAGCACAACGTTTGAAGAAATAATTCCTGCTTATTTGCGTGCTCATTAAGTGTTTGAACGTTAGTTTCTAAGAAATTCCACTCATTTGTGCGCAATTCCCCCCGTATCCAAAGAGAACCATGGATCTTTAGGTCAAACAAGTGCTCGTTATCTTCATCTGAACAAATTCAGCAGATCATATTATGTCTATTTTTTCGAAAAAAAATCCAAAAACCACTTCAGTGGAAGTAACAGGTGCGACATAACAATAATAACAACAATAACATTCAGTGTTGTACTGGAAGCTACTCGCTAAGTCTAGTTGATTTTGCTATATTCTATCGCAGGAAGCTGTAGCTGCTTGCAGGGTTGGCCACGAGCTGCGACATGAGACTCCTGAATACGTACCCCTCCCCCCATTCGCTCCATCCACCCTCTTCTGCAGGAAACACATATTCTTGCCGGATAAAATGCAGCGCTTTTTTTGGGCAGCAAATGCAACCAAAATTCGTCTCTGTGCCCGATGCTCACGGCTTTTTAAACTATATGAAGTATGCTCAGCAAACTTGAATTTCACTCGTATAGTACTAGTTTCAAAAAGTCGGAAAAATCTCGAGAAATGTGGATAATATGAGTAGCAATGTGATTTCTCAATGTTTCTTAACGTGAGACTTCAACACTCGGACTTGAAAAGCAATGCTTACAGGAACTACAAGCTGATCCTGTTTGATCGTGTTTGAACACGTTTTACTTCTTCCCTCGCCTCTTATGAATTCTTTCGCGTGGTCTTTTGCGTCTGTGCTGTAGCTCCTCTACGTTCACTTCCTCCTTCGCGAGGTGCGACAGCCAACAGGCCGTCTGCTGGGTGTCGCACCTTGCAAGGGGGAGTGATCATGGAGGAGTTACAGCACAGGCGGAAAAAAACCGTGCAAAACAACCCCTGGCAGATGAGGGGGAAATGAACAGACGTAGTCAAACAGGATGAGTCAAGATCAGCATGTAATTCCTGTAGGTATGTTTAACACGTTAAGGACGAAACAACGGGGAATCCGATTCTTTTTTTCTTTCCGAAGCTTTGTGAGATTTTCTTCGCAGAAAAGTTTGAATATCAATTGAGAACCCAGACGAAAAAGCGAAGTTGCTGCAGCTTTCATTAGTTGCCTTATTTCACAAAACTTGTTCAGGAAGAGCGACTCTACTCAAATCTATACTTCTTTCGATGCATATTATTGCTAGGGCACACAACAGCGATTGAACTCTTTTTGGAAAGAAACTTCCACGAAACTTCCATACAAACAATAAAGAATGTACATTTGGAATATTTAATTATTAAGTCGAAGCGTTAATCTGAACTCCTAAATTTGAAAAAAAACTCGTCCACTAAAAGTTCCCTAAAAATGAGCACTGTCGGAAAATGTTTTAGAGTTACATCTGGAAAAACGTAAATACGTACCCCTCTTTGCTTTTTGTTACCATTGCGACAGAATACGTAAGGGGGGTCTCGATTGTCGCAGCTGCGGCCAACCCCGGCTGCTTGTCAAACACCAGAAATCATTGAGTTTTACGAATTTTCCTAGGCAGCTAAACTGATGCAAATTGCCAGCGTTTTATCACTCATGTCCCTGGACAAAGCCACAAACATTTTAGCAGAATTCTTCCGCTAAACTAGTACGCAGGCCGAATTTCAGCAAGCTTGTAGCCGGCGTTCAAGTACTTTTACCCGGCCGCTGTACTATAGGTTTGGGAGGACAAGTGTAACATGCGGCATCGAAAGACAGAATGGCGAACGATTCGGAATAAAAACTCGTGCTTACTAAAATTAGAGAATGAATACAAACGCGGGTCAGACATGAAAGATGCTCCATGGTTTACGCCCGCTTCCGCATCAAGAACGCTTTTTATAGTGGCAATGGAAGCGCTGTGGGGTATATAGTTCGAAAGATATTGATAAGATAACCAACCTCGCGTGGGACGTACAAGTCCACAAATCATTTTATATACAGTTGTCTTCCCAGCACCGCTGTGACCAAGCAGAACGCTGACCTAAATTTATGAATGTTTGAAAAGCTAGCGTATTTTATTGTTTGCTGTGTACCTACCTCTCCTGGATATGCTCGAATTTCAAAACGGTATACGGATAATTCACCGCTTTTTTCCCATACTTTTGCTACATCCTCTGCGTCAATGTCGGGTTTCTCTTCACGTACTTCCTCATCCTGATGCCATGAATGCTTCTCTGACTGACTTTTTAACTGCTCCTTCTATAACAAAAATGTTTTGAACAAATTTTTCTAACTTTAGACCGCGGTTTAGAATTACCAGTTCTTTATTCCTTGTTATAGCAGTAAAAGTATACCAGAGATGACCCCATTCAACGTTATCCGCGGCTATCGCGAGGGCTACTATAAGAATGCTATCAACAAAAAGGGCAACAATTGAAGAACCTGGTGGAACCACATCTGTATATGCGTACAGTGTCGAAATTGTAACAGGGGTTCCTTAACATTTCACATTTAGAAATACAACAACTTAGCTTCACTTTTAAAAGCACTGACCTCTAGAATCAAAGTATGGAAAAGATTCGAGCACATATTTAAAGGCTGCAATAGGATTGGCATGATTTATGCTGACGAGCCAGTATTTGCCGTATATTGGAGGCGATGCAACGCCGAAGTACAGAAGCACTAGCCACAGTATGATAGTCACTGGAAAAGCTTTCTCTTTCACCGTATGACCTCTTCACATACTGTATAGGTAAAATTTTTATTTCTTTGAACGTCCCTAATTTTGAGAAGTACCAAAGTTAGAGAGGGAGTAAAAACCGACAGAGACAATTGTTTTTAACGTTACTGTAAGTTCAGCCCCGCATTTTTCTAATACTATAGGGAACAAGTAAAAGTGGCAAAGGAGACGACATGAAGCAGTGACGAAATCTTTAAATTAAACCCGAAATATAGCAAGAAGTTTGCGAAACTCATATTTTCTATTTCTGCGCTGAATAAGTACTGAATAACCTCTAACTTCCTTATGAAATCCTGCAAATATGCAAAGCAAGCGAACATTTGTTAGCGGCAAACGTGTCCTTACCATTTATACACTACGTGATCTCCAACAGCATCAGTACTACGAATTACTCCAAAGATGGACTCCACACTTGCATTTATTCTATTGGAGGAATCTCTGGTGTTGCCTCCATCTAGCGCACCTATTTATGTAAACGTTTTAAGGAAATTAAAATGTTGCCAAAACCAGATTTCTGATAAACAGAAAACCCGCTGAAAGGTAGTGTACTACAAAATTTCATTTGAAAACAATAGTGTCAGTGTCACTATTAGCAAGTCAAACGTAAAGTGAAAACGTCTAGTTAGTAACGTGCATTTCTTTTGCACTGCATGTGATACGTTGCTATCTCGACCTTATGCAAACGTGACACTAATTTGTGCCATCCTCTTCTCATCTGGTAACTTGGGTGCCTTACAAAACTTGTACAGCACAGAACATAAGCCTAGTTTTGCCTTCTAGTCTCATGCTGACATGCAGTGTTTGCAGTTATACAAGAAAGTGCTTCCTTCCAATGATATGTTTGAGCATCATCACCTTCAATGCATGCCCGTCTATAGAAAATATGAGGAAATGAATTTAAAGCCCTGCTCGAAAAGAAAACAAATTTAAACTCGTTACTGGAATGTTTACGGAAACAGAGCTTGTTCATTTAAGGTTATTTTGGCAGACAAGCTTGTAATGAGAAAAAACTGCAACCGTAAGAGGTCTTCATGAATTTTTGCTCCTTTTCCATTGTGTAGAAATCAATCTTTATGCTTACGTTTCATGCTATTAGCCACTGTACAGCATAATGTGGTACAAAACACAGTAATTGCAACCGCATTTAATCCGAGAAGCTCAACGGCAATAAAAGTAACAGCGGGTGGAATTTCCTAAATGCAAACATTTTAGAATATGAAAAAATACCTTCCTTTAAAATTTGGACCTCTAAATGCTAGCGTATGTCATATTCATCCGAATTCCTTTAGAAAGCTTAGACAATATTTTCAAGTTTCCTGGATTCGTAGCAAGTTCCCAGATACTGTCAGTTAACGATTATGGTCTAGCATCACGGTTACCACCAGTTTTTTTAATTAGGTTCTACTAGCGGATCCGGACCGCCCCGCGCTCCTGTTCCGCTGGTTTGAACGGTTTCGCCGTTCTGTTTTGCATTTTCTGTTTCAACTGTCTCTCTAATCAGGGTACTATACGATGGCGTACGCACACCGGATGGCTCACATGGCGTGCGATGCACACGCTTGAAGGCGCACGCCATGGGCCGGACGGCGCACAGGCTGGTCGGACGGACCGTGCGCACGCTTGACGGCGCGTATATATAGGCTGAGCTGTGGCATAAATATACCACTATTGTCGAGATGTTGTGACTATGGCAGAGAAAATCATTCTTGGCTGCAGTAAGTTCGACTGCTTCTGCTCTACGAGTTCAGAAAGCAAGGTGATGCAAGAGTCGCGGTAAATAACGTATGTGATGCGATGCATCCTTCCGTTGTCTCCTAGGACACAGCAAAAGTTTTGTTCCCGAAGTTCAAGAAGTTAAAGTTGGAGGACCAACCGCGCTCTGGAACGCCAGCTGCAATGGATGAGGAGCGCCTTCTAAAGCTGGTTCAAGAGGATCTACAGCTTAGCACCGCAAGCTGGCAGAGGAATTGCTGTCATGCCACCGTATATCTGAGTCACCTGAGTGGTTTTGGAAAGACATGCAGATATGGCGCATGAATATAAAAAGTTGCATAAGTGGCGGAAAACTTCTTGAACATGATGATATAATTTCATTCTTGTTTCACTGTGAACAACTCTTACACGTTCGACATTTAAGAAATGAAAAGTGGCGCGGAACAGGCACCCTTACACACTTTTCTTGTATAACATCGTGCGCCGAACACGATGGTGGCGTGAGCTCTTTTTCAATAGGGTCTGGTGTTTGTGCACGCGCAGACAGACGAACAGCGCACCTGAAACCTCAATTAATATTCAGGTTTTATTTCTGGATAAACGAACCCTGATGGGCTCTACTGCACTGCAAAACCAAGTGCGCCAGAAAGGCTTCGAACTGAAGGAAGGATTCCGCCTCAGACTCTGTGCAGCTATACAACGTACTAAGCCATATGGTCCTTGAGGTAATAGTTCTTTGCCTATCATTAGAAAATTTTCTAAGGACTACGGACTGAATGCAATTTTTTCACTTCTTTTAAGAAAAACTGCTAGTAAGTGCATGAACGGAAGGAATCAGAGGGTGTGTGCTACAGAGCTTCTAATTTTATATACACAAAAGGGCGAATATTAGCAAGTTTTGCGCGTCGGATGGGTGATCCACGACATACTTAAATCAACAGAAGCATGCGATTAGTACGACTCAATACCGCTGGAAATGCGGATCGTGCGTCAAAGTGCTTTTTGTGTTCTATCCATCTATTATGGGTCCAGCGTTCAGCTGCAGTACCTCATAGCTTCCATTCGAAAAAGTCCTCTGGAAGATTTTTTCGATAGTCGAAATCCCTTCTCTTCATCAGCAGCGCTGTCTTCTCGCTTACTGACCGAGATTGTGCAATTCCGCCGCCGCATTCATCCGGATAGAAATTAAGTGTTAACTGCCGGTTGCCTATAGGTTACGTAATGGTTTGTTTTTAAGCAATATCGTAGTGAAATTATGGCTATTCAAGGACATAACACCTCCCGGTTATAGAATCTATAGCTGGCAGTTATACTTGTCGGATGATAACCACCAGTTATAGCCAAATTACTACCACCCCTGAAGATTTCAAACAAACGGAAAGGATACCTTAGCGTTGTAGTGGTCTCCCAATAGCTTATATAGATGTTGCTTCCTCACGTCAGTTTTAGTAAGAGTTTTAAAGAATCTAGGGCCTAGCGATTGATATGGACTGCTTGTAGATTGTCGAAGTTGGCAGATAGCGTTTTCTCGTTGTATTCAAAGTTACTGTTAAAATGGCTCCTGACCAAAACGAGAATGTTCTATGGTCCCTATTAGTGACTCTTTGCTTCACAATTATGCGAACGTTAGTATTTAGGACGCAGAACATCCTCACATTGACTAGCACTCATTTTAATGGTAACTTTCACCATTATGAGATAATGCGCTCTGCTGAACTTGAGCGCCTATAACTCGTTCGTATCAGCCGTTCCTGTCTAGGTTTTTTGAACTAAACTAAACTTTCGCCTTCTCACTTTCGGATTTCTCCAGATACGCCAGGAGCTATCGAGTGGTACTGGTTTCTTCTTTTTTTCACCAACTCTACACACCCTTTCGTGTTCAGAACAGTGTATGTAAATGTACGTGTTTAAATAATATATCGCAAAAAGCTCTTTATTTCGACAGTCTTTAACGGTCCAATAAATTCTAAAAGTACCAGGATTTAGCAGTGCGTGTCATTTCCAATCTATGGACATAAAGAATAGGGCGATGATTGTTGAATGTTATCTACTTGAATTTCTTTGGTATGTAGTAAGTCCCCAAACGTCGTAGCTTCCTCATTTAATATCAACTGCTAAACGGGGATAACCCGTCACGCACTATCATTATTTGCTTCAGCTGATTTTGTTTTCTTCCCCACTTTATGCAGCCTTTATTCCAGCCAAACAGATGAAAGTCTTTTCATCTCAAAACTCGAAGAACGTGAGAGTGCCGTCGGTTCCTTGCTGGAGGAGCTCTTGTTTTTCTGTATATGCAGACGAGCATGCAAGTACACATGAAAATTAGATGATGTGTACGTCCGCGGACTTGCAATCAACGTAATATACATTTCAACGAAAGCAAATAGACTTACCGTGCTAACAATTAATGGTACGATAAGAATGATAGCAATGCTGACGAATGTTTTCGTGTAATTTCCAATAATAGTTGTCAATAATAGTGGCACTTTTTGTACGCTCATGAGCAGTAAAAAATCCTTAAAATGCAACGGCAAGACAATATACTGGACATACACCAAAACAGCAAAGATGGGAAGTCAGTCTCTTGTTAATGTTTTCAAGGAAGTCTGTTTTACTAACTAGGGAACATAGTTTCATGTGCACCATCCCCATAAATGGGACCAAAATTACTAGAAAGCTCGTGACCAGAGCATTTGCAGGCGCCATTTATAATTCCTGCAATTTTCTTCTAAATGGTAGAAATCGCCCATTTTATCTGCTACTTGGAATGAAATCTGGTGCATCGAACGATAGTATCGAGTAAGCCATCAGTTGTGATTCAGTGGCTAGTACGTTGATCTATAGTTCAGAGTGTGGGAGATTCGACTCAGCCCTCAAGCGAAGTTTTGCTTGCCCTTTAAAACTTGCAACGCAGTCACTATGTACCCTAATAATCGTTAGTAGTTGACCAGCCAAGTAGCATTTATGAAGCTATCGCAAAACTGCCATTGTCTCTAAGTGCTTTTCAGCACCAGGTGTACGCAGCAGAGTCGTACTGAAAACAGAACTGTTTGTCACAGTACATGTTTGACTTTTTCCGGGTTTGATAGGCGCTTTTTCGAACTATGCGAAGAATACTTCATCCAGCTAAGCTAACGTTCCGCATAATGCATGGCCGTAGTCTGCTGACTTCTGTAAAAAGTTCACTCTATGAAATGGTTCAAAAAAATTGACACTACTGCAAGTTTTTGAGTGTATGCAAAAGCATAGGTTCGAAGGGGAATCGAACCCTCAACTATCTGATCTATAGTATGAAGCACTAGAGGATGAGCCACGAAAAGCTGATGGTTGGCTGTTTTTTTTATTCTCATCAAAATTCATCGCAAGTGAGAACATTGGCAATTTCCAACATTTAGGAGAAAATTGCAGGAATCATATATGACTATTGCATAGGTACTGGCCATGGGCTTTCTAGTGATTTTGGTCTCACTACTGAGGCTGATGTACATGAGCCTATGTGCCCTCGTAAGTACAACTACTCACCTTCATTTTCGCATCACACGCGATATTATATGTAACAAGTACAACAGTAACGGAAACGACCACGAGTACATCTTTTTAAAAAGAGGAAAATTTAGCGTAATG
>KN550489.1:20384-32773 GCA_000797555.1 Oesophagostomum dentatum | reverse complement strand
TTACATAGATTTAACATTCATATTTTACTAACATCGTAAATAGCACATTCTTATAACCCATAGATATCTTCGAAAATTTATTGTACTACTTTCAGAACAAGAAGGAATATCTCTCGGAAGTTGGACAACGCTTGCTCAAAGACCTTCAAGAAGATGGAGAAGCTGTCAGTGCTGTCACCCACGTCGAAGTGGAAGTTGTCGAGGATGTGACCAATATTCTGAAGACATACGTGATCGGCGAACGGGCAGACGACATGCTGAGCGAACAAGCCGCCCACGCTCTTCATTACGAAGAGACCGTGGCTGGACCACCGCCCATGATCGAGCTACCGAAAGTGGAGCGCATCTACATCGACAAGCTGGAACGGACCCCTGAACCAGAGACGGCCGAGATCCAACTGCTCCAGGAAGGAATACACTTTGAAGGCGAGGGAGCGCTGAGGAGGTTGCGCAGGCTGGAAACTGACGAATCTGTGGATGTTGTGCAGGCAGCAAGGTGTGCTAATGTGTTCGCTGATTGTAGCCTGGTGAGGAAGCAGGACAGCTCGACGTTCACCGTCTACATCGCTATACCGCTAGTCCAGACCATCTCTATGATCCTCTACAGAAGACGCATGCAGCGCCAGAAGCGAGAAGAACTATCCAAAGCTTATGCCATGGAACAGGCTGGACAGATGTTCGAAGACGAGGCGAAGCTCCAACGAATTCGCCGATTCGAGTCTGAGGAGGAAGAGCAACAGAAAGCGGTCAGCATGCAGCAAGAGCAAGTCTTTCAGAGGGCTGAGGCTCGTGAAGTCAGAACTGAGCGCGAAGTCAGAGAAATGGAAGCAGAAGGTCGCAGCTACGAGATGGAACAGAAGGGACAGCGACTCCATGGTGAAGCAGTTATCAAACGCCATCGCGGATATCTGGAATCTGAGTCTTCAGAAGAGTTTGAGCGCGCAGCGTCCATGGAGGTCATTACGCACGAACAGGAAGCTGAAGGTGGTCAGTATGAGATGCACATGCAAGGAGTCAGCCTTAGAGGTCAGAAGACATTCCGTCACGAAGGCAAAAGGTACGAATCGGAGTCCGAAGAGTCCGTGCAGTGGAACGCAGGATCACCAACTATTGTCGATCTGGTCAAGAAAGAGTCCGACTCCTACTTTGACGTCGTTTTTGAGACTCCTAACAACTACGAGCCTCTGACGATGTTCGTGAAGCGAGCTGTGATGAAGAAGGAGTCCTGTGGAGTTACCTCAGCCTTCATGGTTCCATCTGAAGACGCTGAGGAAGCTCTAGCGGTTAGAAAGGACAAGAACTTGTGGAAAGAGAGCTTCAATGGTAGAGAGCTAAGCGAGCAGTATGCAGATGTGACCATCGGTCTGCAAAAGCACGTCAGACCAGGAGAGAAGGATAAGGCGACCGAGAACAACCTGGCCGCTGTTTCGCACGCCAAATCTGAGGGCCGATTCCGAGAGATGAGAGAAGAACAGGCAGTGATGTTGTATGGGTTCGAGAACACCAAGCCAACCATCGGCGAAGCGAAGGTGCTAAGGAAGGAGAAGAACTACCATAACGCGAAGTTCTTCACTGCAGCTGCAGAATTTGAGCATGTAACCCTTGGAACGACTCTATCAAACGCTGGAGAGATGCTTGGAGTACAGGGCTCGTCGAAGACGCCGAATACGGTCAACGCTTCGGCCAGATTCAATGAAATGTCATCGGAACACGCGACGAGTGTGATTTTCCTGCAGAAGCAGCCAGGACTACAGGATCAGTATGCCGAAGGAATTGCCAAGGATAAGCATTTCCGTGGAGAACTGCTCCGAACCCGCGCCGCTTCCGACAGCTCGGTCAGCTCGCATCTCGCGCTCCAGAAGGCAGCCTCCTTACCCTCGATCATGGACGTACAGAAATACGTCGCCACATCCAACAAGACCTCTTCTGAGCTCCGCGCTTGGGCTTCCGAGAGCCGAACGACCCAGTCGACATTGATGCTGAGCAAGGGTGCCGCGACGCAGACCGCCGCCGTCAAAGTTCGCGATGCGCATCGACAGGAGACGACGACGAACATCGCCGAGTATGGAAACGCTAGCGAATACTGCTCTGTGATGCTGAAAAACACCGGTGGAGTACACGGCAGTGCAGCGGCCGCGTTAGCTGAAGCGGTCTCAGGTGGGTTATTAGACCTAGACACTCGTACGACACAAAAATCCTTCCACCTCACCAACTATAAAACGTTCTTACCACCACGTGGTGAGACGCAGGTAGCATGGCCACAGGCCACACTTAGATCCGCCTCCTTCCATCTCTCAAAGCTTTCTGAGCACCATAAATTACATGATGAGAATTTTCATCAAGATTTGCGTATACGTCGAAAAGACGCCGCAGCTGAGGTGACTGTGTACTTCTTGTACAAGCAAGTGTTGGGCAACTTTGCTGCCGCTGCGCTTGGTCTGTACCTTGGCGAGCGTATCCGTCGTATCCACGACGAGAGCCACACGCTCGACGAACTCTACACCACCGAGAAGTTGTTCGAGTCGCGTAGCCGTCAGATGGAGTACACGGACGAGTTCGAACGTCTGGAATCGAGCCAACATCTTATTACAGGTGAGTATCGTGTGTGTGACACCTTTCTACATCTAAAATCTCCTCAGTTTCGCTGTCTAAATAGCCTAATGCTGCTCGCAGTTATTCTAGTTTACTACTGTAGCGTACAGTATTTTCGTTGACCTCTGCTAGCATAGGGCTAGTGAGCCTAGTGAGGGCCTAGCGTTAGCCGCTAGCGCCTTAGTGCTTAAGCTCGAACAACACTGCGTTAAGCTTGAAAACTTCCAGAGCGGAGCTATACGAAAGGTCATGTGGTGATACAGCTAAGTGATGACGAAATGTTTGTGCCAATAGGCCGTTACAACTCACTAATGGACCAGTGTTGCTAGGGCTGTTTAGTGCCAGCTAAACTAGGGCTTAACTTGTACCCCACTAAACACACCCTACCGTAACGACGTCGCTAATTTCCCGTTATGTTTTCGTTTTCTCTGATGCATCTGATATCTGCATGGCTTAGCGCATTCTAATGCCATCATAATGCTTAGTGCATTTGCAAATATGTTAGAAATATTTTATAAGTTAATAAATAGTTGTTTGCAGACGTGAAACGAGGTACAGAAGTGGCAAAAGAAAAGAAACACTACTGACAGAACAGCATCAAATAGGAATACGTGCAAAACAACAAGAACAAATACAGACAAGCGCAACAACAACGACTGTGCAAGAGCAGCAACAGATGTCGCGAAAAGAAGCGACAACGCGACAAAGCATGTGCGAGGAGGAGAGTCGCTCGTTCAGAGCTGAGACTAGTGCAGAGTTCGTTAACAGAGGCTATAAAGTAGAGCAGAGAACTCTGGGAAGAGTTGGTGCCAGTGATGAAACAGCTCAGAGAGTCCAAAAAGTGCAAAAAGTCACTGCGGCTACGCAAACTTCTGGAGAGATGACTGAAGAAACAGTGAGCGGATTCTGGAGCACACACGAGAGCGAAGAGTTCGTGACTGCCAAAGTTCCTCAGAGAGCGAAATCCAAGGAAAAGGTGGTGAGGAGGCTTACTGCCTCTTCTGGAGAGTCGTTTGAAGGAGATTCGGACTTCATATCCCAGTCCAGTGACTTCATGACCAAAATTCAGGAAGAGACGGAGGAATCCAGATACAGCAGACAGATTCTGGAACAGAAAAGCAGGCAGGAAGCTATGCGCGCTGCCGAAGCCAAGAAAGTCGAATCCGAAGAGGAATCCAGCACCTCTTATTATGTGTTCAGGCCTCATCCGCTCACTACGGTACAGTATGCTAGTACGGTATCGACTGATGAAGAAAGCTCATCCTATCAGGAGCGTATCCAAAGAACTGGAATACCGGAAGAGATCCGCACTAGCACGACGACTGTCCAGGAATCTTGGGATTCCCGTACGGATATGACTGGCGCCACACGAACTGTGCATGAGAAATCTTACGAATCTCTGGATGAATCCAGAGAGATGCGTGAGTCCAGAACAGT
Organism: Oesophagostomum dentatum; assembly: GCA_000797555.1. Taxonomy (NCBI): domain Eukaryota; kingdom Metazoa; phylum Nematoda; class Chromadorea; order Rhabditida; family Strongylidae; genus Oesophagostomum; species Oesophagostomum dentatum. The sequence continues at coordinate 28,744 of KN550489.1, read as the reverse complement.
AGAGACCACGATCTCATCTGATATGAAGCGAACTGAGGTGGAAAGTGAAATCGAAAGTGTGAGGGAAGGTCAAAGCGCAGTGGCTAAGGGATCGCTGCAGGTCGACTCAACACAGAATGAGTTGATTTTGTGGAAACCCGAGCAGGCAGTTGGGTTCACGGAGATCTTGCAGGAACGCCTACGGGTACATGACAGCGTCTCCCGTCAGTACAGTGATGATAGCACTGAGCTGTTCGGCTCGATCTCATCGCTGACTCCACACACACCGGAATCCGAGCAGATCTCGATTTCGATCAGCGACTTCCCCTTGTTGAGGCGTTCAGCTTCGCTGAGGGCTTCTACCGAGGAACTTATTGAAGCCGACGCTAGAATGAGGCGAGAAGAGAGCATGATAGCGGCTGAACTGGCTCGAAGGATTGGCCGCTTGGAGAAGATCACGTTCAGAGCTACAGGTGCAGGAGAGGAGACAGTGGAGCTAAACACTGCGTACTGCGTGGATTCTGCTCAGAAAGCTAATGCGCAGTCCACATTGCCGGACACTGTGAAGGAAATCATCAATTTATTGTCGTACGAGTCTCGTGAAGAATCCATGTTCGCTTCCTGGAAAACTAGTGAGGCCCAGGAGGCAACAGGTGCAATCCGGGAGAAATCTCGGGTAAGAGCTGTCATGTCTAAAGGCATGGCGGCTTCCTCTTTGGAAAATATAGTGAAAGAATCGCATTTAATGAGTAAGAGCACTGAATGTCTGGCACATTCAGAGCAAACTAAAAGAATTCGCCCGAAGACTACTGAGCTTGCGGTGGGTCATTTCCGCATCGCTTCAGAAGCAAACGAGGTAAGGCTAGCCTCAACCTCACAGAAGGCTGGAAGGACTGCTGTGCTTCGCAGCGATACTAGAGCGGCTGCTTCTGCCAGAATTCAAGAATATGGCAGAGCACATGCAGAGTTAGGAAGCTTGACATCTACTCTCCTGGCTCCACGTCCAGCTTATGAGGAGGCCATGAGGACTTTGCCTATTAGAAGAGAGATTCTGCTGGGACTACATACCAAAGCGACTTCTCAAGAAGTTACAGAACTTCTGAACCAACTGTCCAAGCATGACCAAGTTGAGGAGATAAGCGCGGTCAAGAAGATCATCGCCAAATCGGAGCAGTCGTTAAGCAGCGCAGCCGCGGCGACTCTGAATGCTGTCGTTACAGAAGCCTTGAAAGCGAAGCCTGAATCATGGAGCATCGCGATGACGATTGCCGAGAAACTTCGAGAAGAAATCGCTGCGATCAAGAAGTACGCTATGGAGGAGGTGGTTAGTGGAACTTGGCTTACTGTAGCGGAAAATGAAGCTGCTAGTGCTTCATTGCCAGTGAAACGAACCGAATCACTGGAAGGAAAGGTGAAGGCCGTAGAAGAGACGTCGACTTTAGTAGAGTCAGCCATGTCGAAAAGTCCTGCGGAAGAAGCGATGCATCGCCAGCGAGTGGCTGTCGTTGAATCCACCGAGAAGCTGTTCGCTATTTCTTTGGAAAAAGTTCTAGCAGAACTACAGTCCACACAAATACTGGAGGAATCCGTTGCTATAGCGCTACCCATGCCGCAAAAGGCCAAGGTAGAAGCTTTTGCCAGCCCTTACGGTACGGCCGTAGCAGTTAGGCAAGATACTGTAGGAACTATTATTCAACCCAAAGAGCAGAATGAAGCTGCTGAAACTACTAGGAATCGATTTAACCTTATCCAAATGATCTACTCAACGAAAGCCACTCACGAGGAACATGTGGAGCTCGAGAAGGCGCTGGAACGCCATGAACAGGAGGAGTCGATAAAGGAAATTTTGGGAGCATTGAGAACCGAACAGCTACGTCTCAGTAGCTTCACAACGCAAATTCTAACCAAGGCTGTGGAAAATGTGTTAGAAAAGAAGCCCGAGCATGCAGAATTACAGAAGAATGTAGCCGAAGCTGTCAGGACCGTATTGAGCCTGGCAATTCGAGAAGCTGTGGATGAAAACGCTTTTGCAATGATAAAAAGCCTGGGCACGTCATCCGAGGCTAGTATGATGATGACGTTGGCTTCCGTGGAGTCACTGATGGCGAAAGTCAAGGCACCAACAATTGAAGAAGCTGAAGTTCCGTCCATACTAGAGCGAAAGTCCGTTGAAACAGCTGATACCACGATCAAAGAGAAGCCAAGTGTATCCGGGAAAGGAACATTTGGAGCCGAGAAGCAGGAAATCGCAGTGGAATTCGGCAAACGTACTCAGGAGGCCGATTCATCCAGGATACTCAGCCAGAAAGTTAAGGATAGCGCTAGAACATCCGCCAGGGAGTTCGGAGTGGAGAACATCTATGTTGAAGGGGAGCTGAAGGTGCTTGGCGACTTGCCAACTGCTTCTGCGGAAACTACCAGAGCCCAGCGACGTTACCTACAATTCCTACATGGAGTCCGTGCTACGAGCGAAGAACAGCAAGAGCTTGTTAGCCTTCTGAATAGATACGAAGCTAGCGGGGACGTAGCCACAGTCATTCGAGATCTGACAACCGCAAGGATTAGTTTCAGTGGACTAACGACAAAAACCATTGTCGCCTCACTAGATGAAGAGATTCAAAAAGCCGGAGAAGCCGCCGACGTCACCAAGGTCGCTTCTGAAGCGCTTCGCAGCTCTGTCTCAACTGCCATTAAGGAAATCGTGGAAGAGAACGTCTTCGCTATACTGCAGATGAGACCCGCAATATCCACTGCTCAGCTGGCCGTCTCCCTGTCATCCCTAACCTCTGCTTGTGTCAAGGTTGAAGCTGCAGAAGAAATCTCCGCCTCATCCGATGTCGAACTCATCCGCACAGTGGTGGAGTCCTTCGATTCAACAGTCCCAGTTGCCCGAGCATCATCAGTCGAGAAGGAATTCGCCGCTAACGTGGAAACCCTAACAAAGATCCTGGAACACGTCGCAGAAGAAAGCTTGACAACCCGTACCATCCCCATCGCCGTTCGTTCTGAGGCAACCACCAAAGCGAGAGAATACGGCAGCGAAACCGTCCAAGCCGAAGTAACCCTTCAAAATCTATGCAGATCCGTAGAAGGCGTAGAAGAATCTGAAGTTCGCCAGGCACATGCCAGAAACCTTCTCTCCATCCACAGCGTCAGGGCAACATCTGAAGAGAAGGCCGAACTTGTTCAGCTTCTGCAAAAATATGAAGAAGACACTGAGGTCTCGAAGGTTATCGCGCAGTTGAATTCTGACAGAGCAGTATTCAGCGGCTCATGGATCCAGGAAGTCATTACTGATGTAAAGGAGCTGAACAAAGGACCTCAAGCAGCCGATACAAGTAATATTGTGAAGGAAGTTCTGCACGAAGCAGCGTCTAAGGCGGTCAAGGAAATCACCGAAGAAGCCGAATACCTCATAGTTCAGTTCGCGGACACAGCTTCTACCGCCGCTCTGACGACGACTCTGTCGGTTTCTGAACAAACCGTAGGACGTCTTCAATCAGCCCAGCAAAGCGAGATCCAGCTCTTCTCTGAATTCGTCAGAGAACTGGCCTTGTCCCAAGATATTACCATCCCAGTGCACTACCGCGAGTACATAGAAAAGAGGTTCGGAACCGACATTGAAACCCTCGTAGCTACTCTTCAAAGACAAGAGGCCAAGGAATCGCTCACGGGTAATCTCAGATGCGGAAATAAGCAAAACATGAGCTCAACTGTCCATGAATACGGTGCTGAAGTCGTTGAGGTCCTCGCACAGTTGACAAAACTGGAACAACCTGTGCTAAAAGACACTGAGGCCAAGATGTTGCTAGATCAACACAGACGCGTACAACTTCTGCACGGGACCAAAGCGACTTCTGAGGAGCACTCTGACCTTATCAAGATTTTGGAGAAGCACAGTCAGGACGAACAAGTGGCTAAAATAGTGAAGGAACTGACAACAGAAAAACTGAAGTTCAGCGGATTCTCTACCCAAACCATCATCGCCTCCGTTCAGACTGAAATTGCCAGGGCCGATGAGACCTCGGACGTCAGCCAAAACGTCGCCGACGCTCTTCGGAGTGCGCTTACTCAAGCGGTTAAGGAAGTCGCCTCGGAAACCACCTATACTATGTTGGAGAGCAGAAAAACCATGACAACGGCTGAGCTAGCCATAGCTTTGTCTACCATGCAAGAGATGGGTGGATCCATGAGAGCAGTGGAGGAGAATTTCACTTCAGCAAATGTAGATCTGGTCTCAGAGAAATCCTCCCAGAAGGAAGCCATCATTCCAATAAGGAACAGGTCTTTGGCAAGTCGTCAGTTCGCTACTAGCGCAGCAGTACTGCAGAGCGTATTCGAGAACCTTGCTAAACAAGAAGCTGCAACAGCTATTACCAGACCAACCAGCCCCAAGGAAAGTGCTACCATCAGGGCGAGGGAATATGGAGTTGAGTCTGTCAATGTCCACGCTTCTCTTGAAACAATTCAACAACCTGTAACTCAACTGGAAGACTCCAAATTCGAACAGAAGACGGCCTCAGAATTCCGTTTGTCTCGTGCCATGACTACAACTGCTGAGGAAAAACTGGAGTTTGTGAAGCTGTTAGAAAAGTACTCTGAAGACTTTGAGGTAGCCAGAATACTGAAGGAGATAAGATCGGAAAGAACCGAGCTCAGCACCTCATTTGTACAGGAAGTGACGGCAGCTATAGCTGAGCTATCCAAGGCTCCTCAGACGGAAAGCACCAGCCACGCCGTGGCGTCCGCAATTCGTGAAGCTTTGACAAATTCTGTGAAGGAATCTGTTGAGGAGACCTTGTTCACCATCGTCAAGTCAGCTGAAACATCCTCGACAGCTCAGCTTGCAAAAGCATTGGCTGCTTCGTCAGGTACAGAAGCGCTTCTGCGCGCAGCCCAACAGGAAGAGACCGCGGTCGCACTTGAGCTCGTCCGCAGCCTTTACGAGGACCGCTCCTTGACTATCAAAGAAGAGCATCGCGATTACATCCAGGAGAGGTTCGGCATCAATGTCGATACTTTGATGTCTTCCTTCCAGAATCCTGGACCTACGGAGTCGACGGCAAGGGAAATCGCACAGGTGGAAACTCGTACGGACCAGAAGACTGTACACGAATATGGTCAAGAAAACGTGCATATCCAAGGGAAATGTGCAGATTCTACAAAGACCCACTGAACAACAGGAGAGAACAGAATCCGCTCGCGAGTCGCGCCAATATCTCCATCTGCTGCACAGCGTAGAGGCAACATCCGATGAAAATGCAGAGCTGGTCAAGCTGTTGAGTCTATACCGCGACGATGAACATGTAGAGAATGTTGTCCGAGATATTATATCAGGACGAGTTGTCTGGAGTGGACTGGCCGCGCGGACTATAACTACTGAAATTGAAAAAGTGGTAGCTAGAAACCCTGAGGCATCAGATATCAGTCGTATCGTGTCAGACAGACTGCGCACGGCTATTTCAGAGGTAGTTAAGGAAGTTATTGATGAAAATGCATACACTATCATTCGGACTGGGGATGAAATGCCAGCACTTGATATACTGAAAGCCGTATCATCTACAGAAGTCGTGGAAGCCCAGCTTCACGCTCCGGTGGAGTCCACGACCTCTACACTAGTTAACCTCACTGGAGGTAACCGTACATCCCAAAATACTCGAACTCTACCTGCCCACGGTAGTTCTCACGCCGAAAGGAGATTCGTGGCGAGCAGTGATGTCCTAGACACTGTTCTGCAGAATGTCTCTCAACAAGATACGGTAACTGGAACTAGACCAATACAAGTTACAGAATCAGCACAGGTGACCACAAGGGAACAAGGGAGTGAGTCAGTTCAGGTCAGCACCTCACTGCAGCTCCTGGAGCGTCCTGTGGAGAGCTCTGAGAGCACGGTGAAAGTCGCTGGGTTCACCAGACGTTTATACTCCTCTCATCTTATCAAATGCTCAAATGAAGAGAAGATGGAGCTAGCCCAACTGCTAAGGAAATATGAGCAGAACGAGGAGGTATCAAGGATAATCCGTGTGATCCTCTCTGAAAGGTCAGAATTCAGCAGCTCCATTATTCAGGAAATTATAACAGCTATAAAAGAATTTGAGAGAACCCCACAGGCAGAATATACCGCTAAAACGGTAACTGAAGTGATACGCCAGGTCGTCCGCAAGGTTGTTCGCGAAACTGTAGAGGAAACGGTTCATACCATAATTCGAACTATTGAAACCACCTCGGCGACTCAACTGGCTGTAGCATTGACTGCTGCAGAAGCGGTTGAACGACATCTGCGTGTTATTGAACAGGAGGAGGCAGAACTCGTCCAGGAGCTGACCAGAATCCTCTCAGAAGCAGCTCCGGCTACAATTTCCGAGCAGCATCGTAGGTATATCGAGGAGCGCTTCGGAGTCAGCTTTGAGTCACTGCTTAATTTACTTGGAACTCGCGAATTCCTACCATCAACGCGTCGTGTCGTGGAGGAAACACGTGAAACATACAGCGCAACACAAACTCGCGAGGAGCGTGCTCCAGTTGAAATCCGGCCGCAAACCGCGCCGACAGTCCATACTGTCACGGCATCGACAACGGAAACGCAACAGTTACTAGAAATGCTGCAGCCGTACGAAATATATCATCCGGACATCTACAAAACTGTTCGCTTCCTCAGCCAGGAACATGTACATTTCAGCGAGACGGTTGTACGCAGGGTTACAGAAACTATCAGGCGCACTGTTAGAGAATCCAGGAGTGAAGTGGAAACAGCATCTAGGATTACAAATGAACTGCGAACAATTTTGAATGAGTACATCAGAGAGCTCACAGACAGATCCACGCATGAGATCTTCCAGTCGCAGCCATCATCTAGCTCAATAACTACTCTACTTACAACATTGTACACTCTTGAGTCGGTTGTGAGAAGATCTACCCAGACGTCAGAGCTATCCACACAAACTGACGTATCCATGGGACAGCTCGAACGTAAAGAGGATATTCAGGAAACTCGTACGAGCCTAGCAGAGCGGCGAAGGTTGCAAGTTCTTCACAGCGTCAAAGCCACCACTGACGAGCAAGCCGAGCTAGTGGCAGAGCTGCAGAAATACCAGGAAAATCTCGAGATCAGAGCAGTACTGGAGATTTTGGAGAAGACCAAAACGATATTGAGCCAAAGAATCGTTAGTCAGATGATGTCCGTCCTGGTGGAACGTCGTGGCTTACGGCCGGAGGCTGTTCAGCAACATGTTGTCGAGCCACTACGAGCAGTTCTAATGCAAGCAGTTCAGCAACTGACAGAACTCAGCACCTACTCCCTCTGGCGTACTGCTCAGCCCAACACATCGCTGAGCACTATGGTTCTTACTGTAGCTTCCATAGAACGGGTCATAGCGAATGTCATCGCTCCAGAGAGTGTGGAGACCAAAACGGAATCGAACTTATTCAAGGAATCCACCGAATACGTATCACGAATTTTGCCCGAGGCTATTATAGCGAGTCGTGAGGCACAATTTGGGGCAAGGACAACCACGGACACCACTGAACTACTCAACAAAGAGCTGCAGGAGAGTTCTTCAGTAATTCTCTCTGAACACCAAAAGCAGCAGACAATGTCATTGGTAAGAGAATACGGTAGCGAGACGATAGAAACTGGCGTAGCTGGAGGAGTCTTTGCTGCCCCAGGGCCAATCACTGAAGAAGTGAACATCTTGCGTAAGATCGCGCAGGCCATATACCTACGCTGTGCTCTCAGGGCCACCCAAGAAGAAAAGGAGCAATTGTCCGTGACTCTTAGCCACATTCTAGAGGAAGAGGCAGCCAAGAAAGTTGTGGATCTCATGGCAAAAGAAGGAATTACGCTATCCACTTCGACTGTGGGTGAGATCTTCAGATCACTGGATGTGCGACTCGAGTACAATGAGCCTTCGGCGGAGATCCAGCGTTTTGTAACGGACAGAATAAGGTCAGCATTGACCAGATGTATTCGTACGTTAACAGACGAGACGATGTATAGCTTATGGAGATCGCAGTCCAGCAGCGAGGTTGCAGAACTGATAAATAACACAGTTCTGCTAGAAAGCGTGGCTCTGGATGCCTTCGAACCTACCCATGCTGCCACGGAGCTCAGAAGAATGCTGATAAGAGAGGAGGCAAGAGAGCTGATGGAAAGACTGATGATCGAGGTGGAGAGAACCACGACTGAAAGAAGATTCTTCGATAACCGGACTCGAAGAGAAGTAAGATTAAGCAGAAGAGGATCCTCACTGGAAACTATAGGCGAAATGCCGGAGACGCCATGGTGGCGAGAACAAAGCATTATTAGAGAATACGGAGATGAAAGCGCCCTAGCAAACATTACTGGTGGAGTCCTTGATGTAGATGTGGACCGATATGAGAGT
>KN550488.1:33787-44683 GCA_000797555.1 Oesophagostomum dentatum | reverse complement strand
AAGCAAAAATGGTGTTAAAAAGCGAAGGATAAACCAAAGTAAGGAGCCTCGAATAAGAGAGTTAAAGTAGCCAACTTTTCTAGAAAGTAAAAATGAAAAAAAAACTGTCCCGGTTCGAAAAGGGGTGCAAAATCCTAGAAATTTTGTGGAATTGTAGCTAATTTCTACTCGTAACAGAAGTACCTAAGAAGTTTAAAAAGCGGATGCCTTTTGGAGATTTCTTAACTTTGTTTGGCGTCAGTTCTGATATTACTGGCCAGTTCCTTTTTTCAGTAGTGATAAGGGAATTTCTGGAAGGTTAATGCTTACCTTATCATGATCCATTCCCAGCTCTTCAGCAACGTGCTTTACTAGTGTTTCTGCGCAGAACATTCCTTGAGGTCCTCCGAAACCTCTAAAGAATGACGTTAACGCTTTACTACTTAGTAGCTCTCTGGTAGCACCATTGTTAGGCTATATGCAAATATTATAGCATAACAGTGGGTTTATCAAGAAATTACTCGTTAATAAAGGAAGCTAAAGAGGTTTTTTTAGGTACATTAGATTTCGGGCGTTAAAAAAAAGCTTGCTATTTTATGTCATAGCTTATTATAGATTTAGTTTTTTTTAAATTACCTAAAGGCTGTGTTTGAGGCCAAGTTTGTCTTGCACAACTTTCCATGAATGTCGGCATTTGCAAATTTGTACACGTTGTCGATATGGACCATAGCGCGCTCTGGATTTCGTACATATCGTAAGGTAGTCGAATATCAAAAGTTCTCAGCGGTTACTTACGCATGATTCCAATTGAGAGATCAAATGTGTGGCCACAGTTACTGTAGGCGGTCACCTCGTAGTCTTGGAATTTTCCAGAGGAATCCAGACCGACCTAAATAATTAAAAGCGCAGCTGGTAGAAGAGAAATTTCCTAGTCTTCCATCACTGAGCGGTAGGCTGTTCCTTCTTTGAACCCTTGCCGAGTTGGTCCCATAATAAAATGCTTCATCCTTCACTCACCTTGTAGTTAAATCTAAACGGATGCCTCGTTCCAGTTATTGCCATATCATCGAATCGTTCCAGTGTTATACGCACCGGTTGCCTCAGTCTAAAAGAACGCCTCTATTATTCTAAGACTTACTTTTAACAGTTAACCTACTTTCTTGCAGCTATGCATGCTGGTACGCCGAGTATTCCTGTTGTATTTTCCTTCCCACCGAATCCGCCGCCAATTCGTTTGACTTTGACCACGATTTTGTGAGCTGGAATTCCCAGGCACTTGGCTATTTCCATCTGTAGAATTTACTTATTTACTTTTAGAAGCTCCATAGCATATCTTTATGATTCGATGACTGCCTATTTTGTTGTAGTTTTGGTGAAATAAACTTGCAAGAAAAAAATTTCGGGGAGTTACTCTATTTTTTGCGGACTATGACTAATGAGATGGGCGGGCCCAAACTTGTTTTGGACTCAATGGGAGTCCAAAAGTTTCGAAACAAAAAGGGCTTATCAAGATCACGCTAGTTCTTCGCGTTTTAACCTGTTTGAACACGGCCTGCATCCTCTCGGGTGCCTGGCCCCGCCCACTTCACTAGCCATAGTCCGTGAAAAAGAGAGCATATACTTAGTGGACAAATATGGAGGATAAATTGCTTCGCTGTAAACATGGGTTAATCCAAGCATAAAGTGGTAGTATGGAATTTGGAAACAGTTTTTCCAGTGTCGAGTACCTATGCTTTCTTTCTGTTCCACACACCCCCCTCCCCCTCCTCCCTCTTCGACAAAAAAAATAAAACTCGAAACTTTGCTTGCGTATTGAAGCATCTCCAAAATATTTACTTAGTGCAGAACCGCGCCGGTTTCGTCCCTAGAGAACTTGCGGAAGCATCACCATTTCAAGCAGAGAGGCACAAATGGAAGACACCGGCAGGTTTTTTGGCACTATTCCACTTTCGCGGGCCCAAAAATCGAAAATCTCGGGTTTCGCTGAAAATTCACCCAGAGGGGTTATTTGGGTCGCTGATCACGAAAATCATACTCATTTTGTACCATTACTCCATTTTTGCAGGGTTACGGTAGGTCTGCGGTAGCAGGTGAAAATCTCAGAATCGCCCCAAAACTTGTATAGAGAGGTTGTTTGAGACGCTAAGTAAGAATACCGTATTCTTTTCGCACAATAATGCCTTACTGTGGAGTTACGGTAGGATTACGGTCCTTGGGTGGTGGCCCCGGAATATCTTCAAGTCTGCTAGGAAGGGGTTATTTGAGACGCTGATTGCAAATATCGCATCAGCGTCTTACAGTAACGTCATGCTGTAGAATTACGGTAGCAGCATTGTGTCACTTAACGAGTTCAGCAAGAAAGGCCCCAAAAGCAGGTAGTTCCCAAACTGCATTAAAGCTACCGTAATTCTACAGTATGTCGTTACGGTAAGACGCTGGTGCGATATTTGCAATCAGCGTCTCAAATAACCCCTCCCTAGCAGATTTGAAGAGATTCCGAGGCCACCACCCAAGTACCGTAGCCCTACCGTAACTCCACAGTAAGGCATTATTGTGCGAAAAGAATACGGTATTCTTACTTAGCGTCTCAAACAACCTCTCTATACAAGTTTTGGGGCGATTCTGAGATTTTCACCTGCTACCGCAGACCTATCGTAACCCTGCAAAAATGGAGTTATGGTACAAAATGAGTATGATTTTCGTGATCAGCGACCCAAATAACCCCTCTGGGTGAATTTTCAGCGAAATCCGAGATTTTCGATTTTTGGGCCCGCGAAAGTGGAATAGTGCCGGTTTTTTTTTGGATTATGACGTCAGAAGGATCAACTAGCTCCAAATTAGAAGTACCAATGGTAGAGTATTTACCACCAGTTCGTTCTTCACAGGCACTGGATAAATAACGCAGTCCTTTATGAAGGTTTTGGGCTCAAATCTGTATTTTTTTAAAGGAATATTCAATTTTTGCTATTTTTAAAATAAGGCTAAGGTCTTTTCCGGTTTTTGTTTCGAATAAGCAGAAATTAGCATCTTCGCATTTTCGAGCAGAACTTTGCTGGCGAGCTTTTCTAGCAGAGCTCTTAGAGAGGGCCAGCTTTATAATCGTACCACAGTAGCAGCCTCCAAAACCTAATTTTGGGGAAACTGCCTTGCCCAATATGAAACCCTTACCACGAAAAGATAGGGAAAAGATAGCGTCAAAATACGGGATTAAAACGGGGCCTGGGGAACAAACGTTAGGCCCCGTTAGCTATTCTATTAACGTGCTTCTGAAAAAGGACGCCTAGACCATACAAAGAAAGCTACTTCTCCATTCTTCTCGTTCAGAGCCTTACATATTTCGATATTGTTATCTGTTCCATTCCAGTTTTTATTAGTAGGAAACTGGTCCTTGGTAATGGTTTTTGTCCAAAATGGGCACGTTATTGAGGCTGCCACTAATTTGGGTTATACAGCAAAGTATCAAGAGTAGTTTTACTTGGAAAACTAAGCAAGAAAATTTCGGTGGTGCACTGCCTTTAATGGTGCTTGGATTTTCGTTATTATTAAACCAATTTGGCATATATTATCAAGCCTTCAAGAAATTCTCAAACAAGTGTTGATGTCAGCCATTTTTCTGCGAGCTTGCACCGATTTTGATACATTTTATATGGGTTTCCGATTTTCTGCTCCTATTTACGCAGTAGCCGCTATACCTGCCAAAGTTATAGGTATTCTCCAAAATTATATAAGCGCACCTGTAAGTCCATCGTTCCCTGTGCGCTGGTGTGCACCTCGAGTTCATCATCTTCGTGTGGTATAGCCACGCACTGTTGAGTCTCCAGGTAGAAGTGCTCCTGCCCACCGATCTTAATTTCGCCTTTGACAATGTGCTTGTACTTACTCCAGTCGCTCTTGACTACTTCCTCGTTTTCTAGCAGGGAGGAGTGGATAACGAATGGTTGTCCAAGGTACGAGTCCGCCTTGATTGCGTCCTATAAACCACTCTGAAGAGTTCTGGACGGAGTTCCCGATCTAACTTGAAATTACCTCTATCGTGAGTATGGGTTGATCCTTAGTGCACTTCACTTTCACCAGATGGGCAGCTCGTCTAGCAGTTTCGTGGTCAACTGCCACGATGGCGCCAATGGGTTGTCCATGGTAGGTGATCTTAATTTACTGAGAAATACAAATTCTATCTAACTCGTAATTTTTGCGCGTACTTTATCTTTGACGAACACAGGTGTGTCGGAGGTATGGCCGAGCATGGCGCCCTCCATAACATCTTTAGCGTCAATGTACGTAATTACACCATCCATTGCCAGAGCTTCTGATGTGTCGACGGATTGTAGCGTACCCGATGATATGGGTGACATAACAAAAACCATGTGAAGGCAATCTGGAATTTAATTCTTGTGGAAGAGAAAGGAAGGGACCATTAATACTTTGGGTAAACCTACTTGCGACTTGGATGTCATTACAGTATGCCGCTTCGCCTGTCACATGTTTTACTCCAGAAGCATGCGGTAATGGGCGACCAACAGGATCGTGGTGAGGTTGATTGACTGGGACTTGCTGAAATTACTCTGTCGCTGAGTCATCTATATTTCAGTAGATCGGTTTTTTACCTGGTAAACCTGGGTTGATATCAAACCCACGGGGATTTCTTGCCCAATTTCGGTGATTTCATTTCGATCTGCTATCTCCTCGATCTGAAGAAATTTTTCGCCAATAAGAAGCAACCTCAATCTAGCGTAGAATCCGGAATAGTCGAAGCCTTACGTGCATTTTCTCGGAGACTTCCAAGAAGAACTTGAAGAAGAAACTGAGCGTGAGCGCTTGTCTAAAGCGGGGCATGCCACCTGGAACTCCTGGGGGTAGGGGGAACTCCTTGCTGATGTTGTCGAAACCTTCTTCGAGTAGGGATTTATTCCATTTCCTGGAAAATTGCAGCTATTTTTTTTTTGAAATTCTTGGTCAATTAGCAATGACAGTGGTTAGCGTGAGGTCAAAATGATCTACAAAAAAAACTTACTTCCCCTTCAAATTCTTCATGGTATTCAGCGCCAGTTTTGTTGTCGGAGCCATTCCACCAAAAGAGATTCTAATCTTCTCCAGAATCAACGTCTCCGGATTCACCACAGCACTAAAGGCTCCGGTAACGATAGCGATGTCGTCCTCGCGACGTTGAGCTTGCTTGTAGACGCGGAAGATTTGATTCTGTTAAAGGACCTCTTTTACGTTGATTTCTACCACTTTTATTCTACAGTAATACCTTTATGGAGTACGGTATGATCAAAGCCTTAACGATTTCATCTGCTTCTACACCAGTCTTCCTGTATCCAGGGAAGAAATTCTGATCGATGGTGATTTCACGTGGCCCTCGCTGCATGGAGTCGAGAATTACCTGAAGAGAATTCTTTCTGAACTAGCTCTAATCATCTCGACAATGTTTTCTAAACAAATCTCTGGGATTTCGAAGATTTTCTGTTTTCCTCGTTCTCGAGCGCTGCTGGCGTTTCAAATTTTAAATAATACGGCATTTTTGGTCACCTTTTGTCTTTTCATGCGATATATTTGCTGTTGTGGCAAGCTTCACCCATTCTTCTGCATTTTCTTCACCGTCACCTGTTCATATCGAAAACGCCCTTTCAGAACAATGCTTACCGCTTCTGTTTCCATGTTGTTAGTATAGTTTAAGGCCAGATCGCTAGCCATTCACTCACACTTCTACTCTCTTTTTCGCGGACTAGGGTTAATGAGATGGGCGGGGCTAAGCTTGCTTTGGAAGGCAGAGAAAGTCCAAAGCAACTTAAAAAGCAAAGAAGCGTGTCGAAACGAAAAGAAGCCAAAATTCTTTCTTTACGAACAAAGAAAGAAAACAAAATTACGCTAGTTCTCCGTGTTTTGACTTACTTGAACACGGCAGGCATCCTCTTTGATGGTTAGCCCCGCCCATCTGACTAGTCATAGTCCGCGAAAAAGAGAATACATTTTCGTTATGGTCATAACTCACTGTGTACGCATACATTTTACTTCCCCTAGATGCATGCCGTATTGAGAAGAGAAGCCGTAGATTATTTTAAATTTAGGCACCTTTGCTCCGGAAGCCATCCATACTGGGTTCAGATCTGAGATTGGCGAAGCAGTGGCAATGTTCCCAGCGACGGACTATAAAAGACGTTGCGTAAGCCTTCTTGACAGATAAGTAGCTGGCTATAAAATCTTGCAAACAATAGAAATTTTATATAGAGTGGCGGTCAAAACTATTTGGACAATTTTTTCACAACTCTTCTTTCTGAGAAATCTCCACTTAGGCATAAGCAATCGTAGATATCTTCTAATGTCTACATTATGTAAGGATCCTCAGTTTTACCTCAACCCTGACAGATACTGCAAGGAGGTGTAGTTATAGCCCTCAGACCTTATTTTCACATTTTTTGAGAAAATTCCCTTTCTCTGTGAACAGATTACCTCCGGAAAGGGAACAAGTACACATGCGATCCACATAACTCGCAGAGTTATTAGAAGAATATAAGCCTAGACCACTCTCTAACAATGATATGGTGCGTGGATTTTAAGTCTCAAAAGGACTGCAAAAAATTTTGGACATTTCATGGTTACCGTGTGCGCGTCAGACCCCTTGATAATTTTTCTACAACAGTTATTGAGAAAGGCATCTGTTCCATTTACTTTATGAATAGCTCAAGTATTTTCTTGTATGAGATACCTTATAGGGGTGTTTTCGGCATTCTATAGTATTAGGCCAGACATTTTATTTTTATTTAAGCAACTAGAGGAGTTATCTAAAAAAAAATAGTGTTTTCCCAAAATTTTTCGAAGGCGAGAATTTTGCAAATCACTTCCAAGGCAGTTTCTTAAGCTGTAAGTACTACATACTCGAAAAGTAATGTAATTGGGTCACTTGAAGATAAAATTTAAGCAAAAATGTGTTTCCAATAAATAGCCTATACGAATAGTGTTAACCGCCACTGTATAAAGATGTAGGACTGACCGCGACATTTCTAACATGCTTTCCGGCGAACCAGTGAAGAATTTTGTGTACTGCATGGAACACTTCGCATTTGTACTCTAAAACGAGCGAAGAACTATTTTCAGTCTAAATCGTTTGAATTCTTAGTTTGACATTCTGTTACAAATTCTTAGCGCGACGAGAAACTTAGGCATTTTATGTAAAATCGAGATATAAGCAGAGCTTTTGTGTGTTCATAACTTTGATATAGTTTTTCTCAGCAGCAGACAGTATTCGCTTCGAAACTTTATCTAACTTACGTTATCATGGTGCTTTTTCAAAGGGCTTTCTCAATAATTCACCTGGTAGTTCGGTCATGAACCGAGTTAGGTAGTCGTTCATTTCAGTGAGACTTAGGCCGGACCCAATATAGGCGCCATTTCGGTTTAAATGAACTTTGTGAAGCTCTAGTACCTAAATTCTTCTCTTTTTGGCTGGTGAATACAGAAATCCAGGTTCGTAGGCGTCGTTTAAGTATATTCTACCACAGAATTCAGAGTTTACCTGACGTGGATTGATAGCAGTTTTCATCTTAATAAATTGAAATTTCAGTTCAACTGCTACTTCTGAGTTTCCAGCAATGATTCGAGCGTCTGGATGTAGTCGCTTCAACTCGAGTAGATCACTTAAAACGGAGGTATATTTGAGCTTTTCTTGAGCAAAGAATTAAAAACACCTGTATTTATTCGGTTGAAACCACATTGTGTCGTTGTGCTCGTAAGCAAAGGAGGAGTGATGAAGAGATTTCACCTCAAAAAAGTATTTTCTTTCATTTTTTGGTCGTTTCTACTTTGCTGCAATAAAAATTTGCGAGTACTAACTTTTATTTCGGGCGGAAATATTAGTTCCTGTGACGGATCGTAAGCGGCACTCTGTGACAGATCAGTTAACTTCAGCTTCTGAAAACGTATACTGTATTCGCTATCATTTTGTCAGTGGAGTCATTGCTTCTCCTAATTTGTCCGTATATTGCTTATGGGTGAAGCGGTCACCAAAAGTTAAAGGAAAGCATGAGTTAACTGGGATGAGGAACAGTCAACGTCAGTCTAAACCTTTCACATGCTCATTCCAGATTCGTTCATAAGTTTATGAATGGCCTGATTTAAGGCAGTGAGTTCTGAGGTGTCAGATTAATGTAATATCAGTTTTGCTACTTCATGTTAACCAAACCTTGGTTATTTTTGTAGTCCTCGAAATAATTATGTCAAGAATTTTGCGTAATACTACACTTTCTTTTCGTCCTACCCTTGTCGAAGACTATGGCAAATGGATTTCAGCTCGAAATTTGCAGCTGAACAAGGGGTTGTTTTCACACAAAATTTTCTAGCCAAATTTTACTGAAATCCAACGAAAATGATAATTTCTACTACTTTTATTAGTATTTCAAGCTCAAGCTGCTCCATTCTTACCTCTTGCCTGTAGGCCTTGTCAGAGCGAGTACCTGCACCGGTCTCTTTGATAACTCCATTAATTACGCCGTTGCTTTCCTGGCTAGTTGCAGTCTATAAAACGGAATTTTTAGCAACAAGAAGGAAAAGAAACTGACCACATATTTGGCTTGGTTTAATGCTGCGCTGCAGAAATGGGCTAAAAATCATGTACAGCAGCAAAAATACCTATTTTTATCGAGCCTTTCCTATTTTTGGAGGTTCAGATATGGCAAACGTGGAATTAAAACTCGAAAACATTGAATGCGGTAATGTAAAGAAGTTTAAGAAGTAACTGCTTTCTTACCCATATAAGCAAAGCTTAAAGTAAGGAAAGCGTAGCTAGGCGGATATACTTAAGCATGCTTTGGGAAAGAGGCCTGAGTAAAAGTCCGACAACTGCACAGAAGTTTGCAGTGTTTCCTCCAGATATTGAAAGTTTTGCCTCATTGAAATTTCTTGGCTTCAAGTTCTCAGATTTCCACTTTTTTCTGCTTAGATGTGGCTGCATTGCAGTAAATTTCGGATGAGTTGCGCGGAAAATTGTCAACAGCGCTGCTATAGCTCATTTCTGGTTCATGTTCCAGCTTTTCTGCTAATCCATATATTTAAAAGACACAAACCTCCTCTTTTTTGCATTCAGTCGCTTTCTTCACTTTGCAGCATTGCTCTCCCATTGGACAGCCATTATCTTCAGACACCTTCAAGAAAAATATCAGGAATTCGTCGTTCCATTCACTAAAGGCGCTCACCTTTATCTGTCCGTCTGATTTGACAGCGAAACTATAAAAAGCCTCAAGAATTGGGCGATAACCGGTGCATCTGCATAAGTTTCCTAAAACGTGCATGATTATTGCTTCTTATCTACTCTTTTCAATAGACATGAACAAATTTTAGAGACAGGCTTTATTGACTCACTCAGCAAAGTATGTTTCTGCTTTCGGTGAACCCTGACTAACTAACTCTAGGGTAAGGTGGACCAAATACGTCAAAATTCGAATGATGTCAAAGGCATCGCCAAGACTTTTATAGAACATGACTCTGAATTTAATATGGCGAATCCTATGTCTGTGGGGTGTGTTTTGTCCCAGTGGGTGATTAAATTTTAAAGGTAGAGTGCCGAAGCGAGGAAGCCCCACCCTTCAACTTGAACATGAGACTGATATGTTTTTAAGGCGACCAGTAAATCTACAGGAATTTTGAAAAGGGGTAATTATTGTTAATTACTATTACTACTAGTTCTATGATATTGGTTACTATTTCGTTTTCTCATTATTTTGAAAAAAAAACTTTGTAGCCGGAATGTCTCGTGAATCCGCCTACATGTAGCCCACCTTTTTTGTCTCAGGAGAAAAAAATTAGGTCTAGCTTCCCCTCTCCCTCCCCGGGAAAACTTCTGCTACCACCACTGACAGCGCTGTAGGTTTCTCCTTCGAGTGGGATGTTTTAGAGAAAAAATATAGGAACTAAGTGGTAATGTGCATAAGGTGACAGAACTTTTTGGAAGAGATGGTTCGTTTTTTAAAAAAAAATTACACAAATCTTGATCGACTGCAGTACTCTTTGTTTTTTTTTTTTCAGATTAACGCAATCTTTTACTACGAGGCGCTTGGTCGCAGAGAACCTAGATCAAACTAAATTGACTGCTTTCAGGCCTCTGAATACGGCGAAAAGCCGAAACGTTGGGCAATAAAGTGTGATATTATCAACCTGTACGGCAATAGAAGATTTCTGATTGCAATCTTTTACTCCAGTAACCCTCTAGATAACTCGAATGGTTATTAAAGTGCGAACCTTGTAATGCCTCATTGACTTCGGCCTTTGTGGGAGTAGGGCTATTCCTCAGCAAGGCGTACATCGCCATGACGAATCCGGGTGAGCAGAAGCCACACTGCGTTCCATGTGTCCTGCAAAGAATGGGTGAAGTTCTAGGTGTTCTAAAAGGTCGGTATTGAAAAACACCCCTACCCTGTGGTTATGCAAAAGCCGCTTAAGATTAGTATGTAAAAAAGTTCGTACTAACATTGCAAGACGTTCCTGAACAGGATGCAGACGTTTGCTGACAACCGAACCGAGTCCTTCGACAGTGGTGACGGCTTTTCCGAATACGCCACAGATGGGCATGAGACATGCGTTAGCTGAGTAATGGCTGGATGGAATTAGCTTTGATTTTTTGCAGCATAAATATGATTACATAATAAACTACTTTAGCTAAGCTTGTACAACCTCGAAACTCTCCAGACTCACCGAATTTGATTGTCTCTCAGACTTATCTCACTGATCATCACCGTACAGGCTCCGCATCCTCCCTCATTGCAGCCGATTTTCGTGCCCGTTAGGTGTACTGCAAAAAAAAATGAATCAGTTAAGTACAGGCGTTTTGGACTTAGACGTACAGTAGTCTCTGAGGTAGACCGCTAGCGGCGTCTTTGGGTCGATTTTCTTCTCCTCTATTCGTTTTCCATTAACGAAGAAAATTAG
>KN550488.1:10294-26223 GCA_000797555.1 Oesophagostomum dentatum | reverse complement strand
ATTCATATCCAGGTCCGAAGTGTACTTGTTCAAGCACAAGTCTACGGAAAACTCGTCCACTCACACTCGTAACTTGGATAAGCGGGATGGGCATGTTTTCGGTAGTTTCTCGGTGAGTTCTAACTTTTGTGCTTTCTTACTTTGGCATTGGGCAACCCATGCGGGTAGTGTACCAAAAATGCAAAAATCTCAAAATCGATTTTTTCCGTGGGTGCTGCCTTTAAGGGAATGATGATCCCGGAAACTGTTAGAAAAGCAGCAGTTTGCTCACTCATTTGCTTTTCATGCACCGAATATTCCGGCTACACTAAAGCTGCAAAGCTTGTGGTAATTACGATCTAGGATTTGCTACATGTGAATAGATTTTAAGAAAAAGGATTCCCGTTTGACAGAAAATGCCAGGAAGTAGAAAAATAAACAGATCGCCAGTGACTCTTGCTTTGATATTGACTTAGAAGTCACTGTCATTGGTACTTTCCGCAAATTTTTGCAACGCTAACAGCCTGTGAATCTCTATGAATCTTTACGAAAACTGGTACACATTAGCAATAAAAGTGACACTGAAATTTCGCCTGAAAGAGGGCGTTCATGACTAACTTTTTCGAAGAGAGTGAACTAAAGCCTAGAATTCGCAGAAGCCTCCAAAATGATTGCTTTAGATACGAAGTATACGAGCTAAACGCATGAAAAGGAGTAATTTTGAGGAACTCGTGGAGAACCACATTTGCCCAGGACTATCGCAAGAGATAATTTATTCCATCTATTCAAAAAAAAGTTGAGCGGTAAATATCATTCCAAATTATATAAGCAAAATTTTTTACTTTGTATTATCTTTGGGTGCAGAGTTTTCCAGCAAACGCTCACACTAGGGATGTTTTCATGTGACTTTTGTCTGTTTTTTTTCGCAAAAGTGTCACGTAATATTGCACTAAGATGATAAGCTAGATAATGTAGTTTTTTTAAATTGTAGCATGCAACTGTTCAAGTACAAAGTTTCGCGGTTTATTTGGCCCTAGATTTTTTGGATGTTCTTATGGTGGAGTCGATAGCAGATTTTAAATGTCACAAACGGCGTTCAGGTCTTTGAGACGACAACGAGACGATCGAAACGTACGACCAAGTAGAAACATTCACTTAACAGCCTGTAGGGCAGAGGTCTATAGCAAACTCAAAAGACATTTTAGTGATGGGTGCCGCTTTTAAAAGCCATTTCTAATCCATAGAAACAATTGTTTTTCCCCCTTTTAATTCCATAGCGTTTTGGACAAAATGGCATTCTAAGCTGAAACCACGAGTTAAGCTAAATCGCCATCAGTTGCATCTTCCTCCGTTCATTTGCTAGCATTTTCTGCAAGGTTGATCTTGAAAATTATAATTTCATACCATATACGACTGATTTAGGTCTGCTTCAATAATTCCCGGAGTGGTCCTATCTAAACTTATGCAATAAAAGGTAAAATCACCTATGTTTCATCCTAGTAAACCAACCTCCAAATTTCCTAAAACATCCTAGATCAAGCCACACTTCCGCTCAGGTATGGCATAGGCAACAAAAGAAATTATAAGAAGAAGATATGCTGAACACTCGCTAGACCTAGTGAGAAAAACAAAGAAGAGGGTAGTATGATTAAAACGAGCGACCAAAAGATAGCACCATAGGCCGAGAATGGCAATTGAAACTCCAAAAATTACTACAGACAGCTGAGACGGCAGAAAGTTGTTACGAAACAGTACTGGACTTGCAGCGAATGACGTTAATTCGCTACATGTGTGTTAACGGGATATTATTATCATAGAAATGTTTGGCTTGCCAATTATAAACCTGTATTCTTGTAGGATACTAATCAAAGATCACACTTGTCATGCGAGAGAGGGTGTTTACCGGCATTTGCACAGTGCTAGGACCTTATGACGATTTTAAGCGAGCGAAACGGTTCATTGCCCATTTGGCTTCTCAAACTTCTTTTTTTTTCTTTCTTTTCATAGAAATAGTAGCTATCGAATAATAGAAATCTTGAATTTGCGCAAGAAGTTTTAAACTTACTTGTTTACTGCTCCAGAAGTTCCGTATTTTATAGACGCCTAGCTCCAGTAGTTCGTGTTCTGTAGACGCCTAGTTTAGAAGAGTGAAAGCAAAAAAATGTAAGAAAACAGATAAAAGAAGCACAGAAATCGAAAAAAATTATCTACATGATATGCACGTGCCGACGATTCATCATCTGTTATGGAAAAGCATATTTTGCATCTGAATAAGGCAAGGCTTTACTTTAGATTGATAGGGATGCTTTCTTGCATTTTTATACAAAAACGAAAACCGCTTTGTGCTGAACTATAATATCGCAGGGTAAATTGTTAAAGGCAGGCAACGGATCCTGAAAGAGGAACTCGAAAAATGGTTGAGGTTCAAATTTCTCGGCTCAGAAATCATTCGTGACCAAGAAAATCGCTCCAGAAGACTCGTCCGCAATTTCGTGGACGAGTTGTCCAACTAGCTTTCCACGCTAGTTAGAGCGCTATAACCCCTGGATATGAATAGAACTGAAGGTCTCTTCCATGTCCTCGCTCATAAGGCGGTTAGTAGACCTTATTAGAAAGCGCACGGCAAAATAAAAAGCTCGTCCGCGAGATTGAGGACGAGTTTTCTGGAGCGATTTTCTTGGTCAGGGATGATCTTTGAGGCAAGAAATTTGAGCCTCAACCATTTCTCGAGATCCTCTTTCAGAATCCATTGAGAACTCTGAAGGCGTTCCGAGCGTGGATGCTGCCTTTAACGGGTTATTTGTTGTTCTTTTTTTTAAAGGCAGCGCTTAGATAGCGTAAAACCTGTTTGCGATTCATTTGGCATAAATCCAAAGAACCGTCCAAATTATTCGAGAGATTGGTGTGTGATTTTGTTAGGTTGGTGCAAATGAAACTTCCGCAACTGCAGTGGTTGCGTTTAAAATTACACGGGAAATCGTTAAAGACAATTCGTAGGGTGTTTTAGAGAGGGTTCGAAAGCGCTTGCATTCCTCTACAAAATACTTACAATCCACTGCTACACCCTTAATTACGGTAGGTTACACACCTTTCGAAGTCCGGCGAAATTTAGGGGTTTTTTTCAAAAATCTTTTTTTCTAAAAAAATCCTGTTTCGAAGGCAAATGCGCGAAAATGTTTGATGATGGTACTGCGGCAGTATTCTCCAAGCTATTTGTTATCAAGCCTCATGGAGCGCATATTTTTTAATCGCTCTGAGCGGAGATATACGACTCGAAATCGAGCTCTGTTTCGAGCGCATATTAATGGCAGCTACTAAGTGATGGTAGAAGCTGGGCGGTCTTGATTGTGTCATTAGTTAAAGAACACAACATAGTCGTAAGTGAAGTACAGCATGATTGCCTAGGGATCAATGTGAAAACTATAATGTCTGAAAGCTAGGAAATTTCACGATTTTGAGGTATGCCAGCACTCTGCTTTTTGAGCACACTTTTTGCTTTTCAGAGTCTAAAATTTTGTGTAGAAAAGCTGCGCGGCTGAAATAATTCCCGCACATTTGCCAGGGAATTCTCTCTCAAGCGACCATAAAAAGGCGCATTAACTTTGCTCCTACGAACAGGTAAAATTCCGCAAAGTGGAGCTTACCGAAGTAGACTTTTTGGACGTTTTCCATTATAAAACTCGAGGTTCACAGCTACTGCAATAGTTTCAGCAGCCGCTCTGTTAGGCATGATCTGCCGATTCTGAAGATACATAAGGTTGCTGGTATATGCTAGCTTATGTTGGACGGAGTTATGAGCCGTCAAACTCGAGGTAGCGTTTGCGGAAGCTTCATTTACACCAACCTAGTAAATCTGCCCAGACCTTTCGCGACTATTAGATGGCACACTGCTAGAACGGCAGTAATCTTAAAGGCAGCATCCACGGAAAAATCGATTTTGAGATTTTTGCATTTTTTTACGCCCTAATGATATGATTTGTCTAAAGCCAAAATTATAATAGCACGAAAGTTAAAACTCCTCCAAAAAGGTCGACATAACTCGTCCGCTTCCTCATAACCTGGACAAGCCTGACAAGCATGTTTTCAGTATTTTTTCCGTGAGCTTCAACTTTCGCGCTTTCTAAATTTGACTTCGGACAAACCGCATAGATAGGGTAGAAAACACACTAGTCTAAAAATCGATTTTTTGCGGTGAGTGCTGCCTTTAAGGAAAGGAAAACAGCAAGTTTTATAGAAATGCTTAGCGCCATTGCTTGAAAGTGCACGAGTAGTCGAAGATCATGCCACATCTACCGCAAATGCTGTCAAATGACTGCGTTACTACTGTCAGAACAAATCAAGGTAATTATTGGTGGACTGGTTGAAGTGCAATATTTCCACCCTTTTTTTGGAAGAGTACATGGTAAAGTGCGGTGAAAACTTTAGTGACTGTGAAGGGCGTACACTACTTATTAACTGTACTTTGAATCTTCGAATATTTTCGCTGGATTAGTGAATATTGAGCAAATGCTTCCAAGTAATTTTTTGAATAAATGGTTTTTTAACATTTTGAAGATAAATTGGGTTTTTTTTCATTTTTGCGACTGAGCTAACGGATAAATCGAGAAAAAAATGTTCTAGCATTATTTGAATTGAAAGCGAAATCCTGATTTTCAAATGATACGTATTCGAATGTCCAAATAATTTGCTAACGAGTTCAAAATTTTGAACATACTGGAACATTCAGCTTTTCTTTGAAAATTCGAAAACTGATATGTTCGGAAACCCCAGGACCCTTTGAAAACCCAATCATCGAATTTTGTTCGAAAATTAGGAGCGTAATGATTCGAATTCCAGTACTTATTCAGATTATAATTCGCCCTATTCATCTAGCCGAAGTACACTATCAACTTAAAACTCGTATTTAGATCAGAAACGAGCGAAACGTTCAAATTTCAGAGTTTTTCAAGGGTATCAGGGATGTTCAAAGACTATTGGATTTACTATCTTTGTAGAATCTTATTCTACAAACTCTAAAGGGGTTTAGCTCAATGTTGAAATAGGTAGAGGTTCCAAGTTTCGCCTTACTTAAGCCTGCTTCTGTGCTTGTAACCGAAAATTTTACGACGATTTCGAGCCAACTATGTAAAGGCCGCTAGCAATACGAATGAAGGTTTCAGAAGGCCAGAATAACATCAAGTTTTCAAATTATGGGTAGTTCGAAATTCTCTTTTGATCATGACGTCAATGGCGCTGCACAAATCGCCGGAAGAGTTACGACTAGTTTTACGATACTACAAAAAATTACTTTTGAACCTCACTGACGAACAAAATTGCCGACCACTCTGAATGCCTTTCCTTTTCCTAACGAATTTTGAAAATGGCAAAGCTAGTATAACTTGGCGAAGCGCAAAAATTCTTTAAGCAAGTTGAGCTTACTCATAGTCCGAAATGCTGTTCTGAGAATAAGTCAATTTGAAGGAACTCTTAGAGATAAGCTCTTTAGGGCATTCGGCTTTGAGTTTCGGCGGCAAACTGGAAATAATTACCGATTCCAACTATTTCTATCCAAAATTTGAGAATTTGGATAAGGATAACTTGTTGATGCTGAGAAAACATAAGAGGAGATGGTTTACTTCGAGCAGCTCTATTCAGAACTATAGAAAACAATGGCAGGAATGTGGTGCAAAGCAACATTTAGTGGTAAACAGTCCCGATATGGAAACGCAAACGTTAAACAGCTACCATTTCTGAAACAAACATTCGTTCAGAGACCTAAGAACAAAGTTTGTTCTTTTAAAGAAAAATAGCAAGGCAGAGTTTTTCTGTACTCTAAGAAATAAAGGCGTTGTTGGCCTTATGCATTAGGTACAATAGGTTTGGGTGGTGAAAAAGCAAGGACTCAATGATCTAATTACAGCAGGATACAAATCATATACCATGATTCGTAGTTCAGCGCCTTACCTTGCAGATTTTATACTCACTACATTTTCAAGTTATGTATGAGGATTAGCTGCTCTCCTTCTCCTTGTAGAGAAAGTAGACCTTAGGAATTTCACCATAGCTTCAGCTAAATTCTATTTGTCATAAATCTCAAACTATTTCATTCTCTTAGAGCTGCGAGGTATTACATAGAAAAAGGAACTCAAAAGACTTTTTTTGATTTTCCCATAGAAGCATTTGCAGATATTGTATCCAACCAGGTGATGATATAGAGGGGTTAAAAATTCAATGTTTTGCTATTGTGTGCCTGTGGTTTCTTCTTCCATCAGCTTCTTATCTCGAGAGCAAAAACAGGCAAGATGTCAAACAGTCATAGCTAGATTACTACACCCGTAACGATCTTGAAAGGATTGGTTTAAGCGATTCCTTCTAAGGGAGTAAGGCAAGTGCCATTCTGGAAGTGAGAGTAACACAAAAAAGCTTACTTGCGCTAACTGAATCATCCAGTTGGTGTTTTTCCTTTCACTAATCCGAGCCTACTGCTTGCTATGACCAGATTGGGGAAACTTGTTTCCTAAACTAAAACCTTACTTGGTCGCTTTTTCGAAGGCAGAACCTGCGCTCGGAACCACTTCTGAGTTCTTGACAGATTCTGAGAGAGCTCCTCAAAGATTTGGTAGTTCAAAAGTTACTCTTAGCAGGAAGATCATTTCAGAATACGTCTCATGTCCGCACTCCATTTCGCGGACGAGTTGTTCATCTTCTAGCTGAGGCACTTTAACAACTGATCATAAATGAAATCATAAGATTCTTTCATGTTTACGTGACTTGCTTTCAGTACGTTTTCCCTTCATATTAAAGAATTGCGACGGCCTTTTGCCTTCAGAGTTGAATGTTGCAAACTAACAGTAAAATAGGTAAGTTATACATATTAGCTATAGCCAGCGATTGTTTGAGTCCTGATCCCCACCCCGAAAATGAGTCCAAAAATTCTTGAACGTGGCCTAAGGACTATGGAAAAAATAGAAGAAAGTTCCGCTTTTCAAAAAAGGTTCTACATTGATTTTAGATATGGTTTCTGCCTGAAAATTTTTTTGATACACTTTTAAAAGTTCTACAACTAATTTCTTTTTGGCACTGACTCGGTCCTTCTCAAAAAAAAGCTTCTGCTGTTGCCACTGGCTACATACAACATACTGGGGTTGCAAATTGGTCAGTGCTTAACATGTTTGAGTAGATGATAGCAATCTAAATAAAATTTGCTATGAAGACACTCCTCTCTAGTTGTTTATAGGCGCTAGTTTTATAATTTTTCAACAAAAATTTTCCTCGGCAAAGAGATTTTCAAGTTGAAACCCTCTGTGTTCATGAAGCTAGACAGGCTAATGATATAAAAGTAATTTACAGCAGTATCATTCATTTCCATCTCCTGGCACGAGTTGACAAATTTCAAAATGTTTTTTTTTTATTTTAGTTTTATGGGTGATCGAGGAATGGTGTGGTTTTCTGCGAGCAATTACGCTGAAAACCACACCATTTGCGCACTTCGTAGAGTCTTTCAACGTTAGAAGACCTGTTTCTGATAGAAATTAATAGTTTAGTCTTTTAGGGTTTTTTCCTTGATTAGCATGAGTTATAGTTGAGATTAGATGAGTTATAATGCCTTTCAGATACTGCATAATCGTGCTATCTCTAAATCTCCTGTTAGCCAGTGATCAACGAAAACATCTCTTCACTACGAATGACCAATGCTGTTTGAGATTCCGATGAGTCAGGCGAATAGAATGGGAGATCGCCCGGGTTCATTCTTCCGCCATGTTCTCGCTTTTTGCAGGAACTGCTGTAAACCCGAACAAACGCTGAAGATCGCTATCGCAGTGATCACTATCGCGGCCAGGTGCCAATGCTGAAACCATGCAGAGGTGAGAAAAAGCAGAACTGACGTCCTCTTTCTCATCTAAACCATGTTTAACGATTCTTATCAGTTCTTGTCGGTCGAGAGT
The DNA here is from genome assembly GCA_000797555.1 of Oesophagostomum dentatum. Taxonomy (NCBI): domain Eukaryota; kingdom Metazoa; phylum Nematoda; class Chromadorea; order Rhabditida; family Strongylidae; genus Oesophagostomum; species Oesophagostomum dentatum. The sequence continues at coordinate 18,319 of KN550488.1, read as the reverse complement.
AAATTTGAGCGTCATTGCTTCTGTCTGTGTTGTTATTAAGCAGAATTTCTATGTCGTCGCGTTTTCGACGGTTTTGTCGATGTTCGTACTACGATCCGTTGGTCAGTTCCAAAGTAGATTATCGCGTATTTGGCTCCATGTATAGAACAGCTAGTGCATAGGAAATACCTGTTCTGGAAGTTCTTTTTAAAATCCAAAGCTGAAAGATTGGTAGAGTGACACATCAGTTTACTGATGTTTGAATAGTACTGCTGAGTAATTCGTAAACTCACGCTGAACCCTTATTTTTAGATGTATTCGTTGTTATCGCTGAAAAAAACTTGTTTCCATGTAGTGTCGCTACTCATCTGCAATATTTTCACAGTTTTCACTCGTCCATCTCTAACCGTAACCACTTTTTTGAAAGATAAACATACACAGTTACTTCGACCAGATCACATAATTATTTCCGCAATTGCTGGCAAATTTTGGCCATTGTCACTTTGATGCGAAAATGTCTCTAACATATTGGAAACGTTCTGGACAATTTTGAGAGTTTTTGCTGCAATCTGGATAATTTTCCGTAATCCAACACGAGGTACATAAGTGAAACTGCCTGCATCAGTTAAATGTGATTTTTGCGGTTTTTGCTACGAATTTATAGTAGTTGTGAAAATAACCGAAGTTTATACTTAAGTCAATAAAAGTTTTAGAGCTTGTTGCGCTTGTTGGGTCATTCGCCATATGCCAGTTTTTTTTTTGAATTTCACAGTTCTTGCTTAGACTTGTTTCGAAATTTTGAAAATATCGAGATGGGTGAAGCTTGTAGCGGTACACTTCTGGGCTTAGGGTTAACTATTTATTTCTCATCGAAGCATTCGTGACTATTTTTGTTTAATGAATTTCGGACTTGAACCGGCGAGAAATTTATCCTGTCAAAACTGCAGTCCCCACTATAAAATATGTTTTCCGGACTTTTTCGAGTGTTTTCAAAGAGACATTCGTAGTCGAGTTGACCAGTCGATGCGAAGTTGTAAGGTGTGCAGTGACAGAAACCATAAGCCATGGCGCAAAATTCCACTCAAGACGGGCTTTTGACATCACCATCATTTCGAGGTACAGCTAATTTGAAAACGCCTTTTTTCTCCAATTTGTGCAAGTACATCCAGCACAACTTTGCACAGACTGGTCAACTCGACTATACGTTTTAGTTCTATTCAAAGTTTCGCAATGGCAAATCTCCAACAAAAATTCAAGGCAAAATGTGAGACTCACGTCAAGCTTTAGGATTTCTGATATTTTTGGCATCATTTTCATCAACAGATCACTTTGTTAACATTAGTAAGAAGTACAATAAGTTACAGCAATTAGTAGCTCAGTTTCTAAGATAACAAAATCTTTAGCCACTTCTTACTGTAGCTCAAGCACTCAGAAGAGTCTTTTTTAAGAATAGCATGAAAATATCTGAATTTTGAAACAGCTTAATAGAGCCATGCATGAGCTTCTCTCGAAACTGTTGGTTTAACAGGTGGTATCAAAGAAATCCGAAAATCTCTATAAACTACCTGATTAAGCAACCATTCAAAGAGGCTTCGTTTGAGATCATTTTTAGAGGCGTTAAAATCCCCTAGCACTACAGTTCATCCCATAGTGGTGATGAAGAATTGTTCAAACAGTAGCGATCACTTACTTCTCCCGCAAATTGTCTAATGTAGGCGTAAACGTGAACAAGTAAATATCGGAGTATCCAAATACAATAACTCTGCTTGGTAGGCTGATGGCAGTGACTTACTTATAACCTCCATTTTTGAAACCTAGCTGAAACACCTTCCTAAGTCTTGTTTTATTTTACCTTACCATCCTTTTTTACGGGAACAGTGCCCATTAAACACCTCATTAGTGCTGCACACCTTAAAAGATTCGCTAACCGCCCCTAAATTCTTCGGAAATTTTTGTATTAACAATACTACTGAAAATATACTGTAATCTCTTGAGCAAACCAGGTTTTCATAGTGGAAACTTTATTTGCGACCGGCGTTTCGACAAAATCGCCTTTATCAAGGTCTGAAAAGAGATGCTTACCATTGAAAATTCCTTTCTTTGATCCGCAGATCCGTTCGAAGCAGCTAAAATAAGCAAATTTCTGTTAGATTATGTTTGAATAGCGCTACGAAAGCCTTGAAAAGACTGTTAAGAGGGTAGTCATGGAATTTTCCTGGCTGAGACAATAGGATATCTTCTATCTGTTCTTTTTAGGGTGAAAGCATGTTTGGATCGTTTGTTCGCAACAACCTGCTCTTCCTAGCCATTGGTCTCTCAGTAGTCATTGGCATGGGAGCTGGGCTGGCTGGGAGATCGTTGCTCCTTTCATCGGACACCGTCTCACTGATCCAATTCCCTGGCGAGATCTTTATGCGACTGCTGAAGCTGATGATTCTGCCTTTGGTTGTCTCTTCGCTAGTTTCCGGTAGGTGTCTGAGAAATCGTAGATCCTTCTTATTTCAAAAAACGAAAGTTTTACAAACATTGAGGTGTTGCTTGACCTTCCGATATGACCTTCCAGTCAATTTAGCTCTCGCCCAGATGGACGTGAGGAACTGCAGCAAAATGGGCGTAGTCACGCTGCTGTACTATTTGGTGACGGTCTTCCTGGCAACTGTGGTAAGTCTCTTATCAATTTTTGCTGCTTAATTGTGTATTTTGTTTGTTATATATCTCTCGCTTTGCCCCTAAGCTGTTTTTAGATTACACATCCTCCCATTAAGATTAGGGAGTGGAATCTCTTCTAAGGGGCCTATGTTACGTTACTTTAAAGACAGTTTCTTTACAGAATTATTGGCTGTATTGCTTAGATCCTTGATAGCCTAGTTAATTACAACCGCAGCCATAAATGAGCTCACTTAATTACGAAATTTGGTTCCATAGCTGGTTAAATTAACGCATGTTATAGTGGAAAGCCTTCAAAATCCTCCGCTTTGAACACAGTGTTGACCTCTCCTAGTGTTCATCTCTTGTTTGGAAACGGAAAAATTGGGAAAAAACAGCGCTAAAAGTAATATTGAGGTAGTAACATAAAAGCAGCTACTCTCGTTCTTCTAGATTCGAGAAAGAAAGCGAAAACTACTTTACTTTATGCTAGTAACGATATGGCAGAGACAGATGAGACAGATTCCACGAATCCATCAGCAATTTTGTTGGTTAACGGTTTTATCTATAAAAGCTGCCCCACTGTAAACTTCCCCCCCCCCCTTATTTAGGCACATCGACTGCCTATTAGACATACGGCTCGAGGATTTTCGAATAATCGCAAAAATCAAATTATTAAAGTTATAAGCTGAATTTGTTTAAATCTAGGGGCATCATTCAAATCCCTGCGAACTGCTCTACTCATGTATTTTGAAATCTAAACAGCTGTTATCTTTCGTTTGAGGTATGCTGCTTTATTCGAAAAATCGAATAATTCGAATTAAGTGCCTGATTTTTCTTCAAAAATTAATTACATCTACAATACTTCGTGAGAAAATCACGAAAATTTTTATAACATATTGTTTCTCGAAGTGAGCATAGTCAAAGCTCCTTACTGATTTATATTCTCAAGTCTTGTTCTTCTGAAGTAGCCGTGGATTCGAAATTATTCGAAATTTTTCGAGTTGTATGTTTGCTGCCTATGCTTTTACATATAAGGTTATCGGAGCAATTTTGGAAACAAACTCTTTTTCAAAATCAAATTTTGTAACTTCTTAGAGAGGCAGACTTTATCGATCACATCCCCACTGCAACTGCTGGTAATTTTTAGCTGTTCATTGAAAACGTGAGTTCTGATTTTTGCCGAAACCTCTGCATCTGCACATGAAAACAGCAGATGGTGCCGAAATCGGGTGATTTAATTTAAGAACAACTTTGCACCAATTAATTCAAATAAGGCATGTTTACTTTTATCCGACAGACGCAAAAAATCCTTTGTAAGATCTCATACATCATATTCAGAGTGACCACCTTTAGCTTCAATGCAAATGTCCGATCTGTTCCGGAATTTTTTAAGGATGCGCGCAATCATTTTTTCCGAGATTTCATCCCATGACCCATTTCAGTGACTTGTGTTTAAAAGAGCAGCCTTTTTGCTCCAAGACCGATCAGAAAGCAGAATCCAAAGTACCGAGATCGGGCGAGTTTGACGTCCAAACATCCTTCGCGCAGAACAAGGAGGATTGGCCTCATACCACTCCACTGTTTTCTTTGCGACATGGGCTGCAGTGCAATTTTATTGAAAGCTCAAGGAATCAAAAAATGTCCAGAAATAATTTTTCCATAGCCTGTGTGTGGTTCACTCTGTAGTTTCTCCTCTTGCAGTTGTATACTGTTTTAGTATGGTAATATGTGAATTTGAGAGACGATAAATATGATGACATGTTCCTGTTCTGGCTCCGCGATTTTTTTTCCAAATTTTTAAAAGATAACTGCTAGATCTTCTCTCTAGGTACCAACTGAAAATGGCGTGTTTTCTTGTCGATTTATTTTTTAAATCTTTATCATCTTCGATTACTAACAAAACTAGTAACCCTCAGTAGGAAAAACACCATAAATGGTCGCAATATTTCCTTAGGAGTCTCTTTGGGTACAGCCTTTTTGTGATTTACCGAAAAGTTTCCGGCGACGTTCTTGTGAGAGCCTGACGTGTAGTCGTCTTTAGAATCTACTATCCTAAAATGAGACAACCTGGATAAGCCCCTCCTTTCGGTAAGCGCTGCCTCTCCCTCAATTACAAAACAAAGTTTCAAAAAAGCCCTGAACTTACTTTTCGAAATATATATATATTGCATAGTGTGGCTTGCTCACCCTAAGTGCGTAAATTCTCCTTAAAAAATGTCATTATCACTGCCATTCTTGTGGGTATCTGTTGCTACCTAATAAGCAAACGAGAAATTGCTTTGCGAACTAATTTGAAACGAAAAAATAAGAATACTGAGAGCTTTCAGCTGGGAATATTCCTCGTGCTTGCGATTCACCCCGGCGATCCAAGACTGAGCTCTGGTCAAGCTGTTACAGACACAAACAAGATCTCAGCAGCTGACACTATCCTGGATTTGATCAGGTATGGCCCCAACTTAGTGCACGTTGGAGAAAGCTTCTTATGGAATTTCCATTAACCACTTTAAGAAATCAAGTTTTTTACAGGAATATGTTCCCGGATAACATCGTGCAAGCTTCTTTCGAGAGGACACAGACAGTCTACAGAAGAAAATCGCTGTCTACTCAAGTTAACGGAACGGCGGAAGAAATTACAAAAGAAGTTGCAGAACAGCGAGGAATGAATATTCTAGGCAGGTGGTTGCTAAGATTTTCGTGAATAAGTTTCCTGATGTTTCAACTACAAGCAAAAAAAATCTGTATCGGAATTAGCACGCTCATGCGTAGCCCTAGGAGTTCTTACTATCTGAAGAATTTCGGCGGTGACAGCAAAGGAAACGACCTGGCCCAGGCCACAGGCGGTCCAGCATAAGTACCTTTAAGATCTTGTAAACGAATCAGTTTTAAAAAAACATGGAGTGGGAAGTAGCTGATAACGTCTCTACTTCTTAGGACTTTGCACTCCCTTACCTTAAACCGTATAAAGGCTTTTAAAACGGTTTAATGCGAATATTAGGCCATTTTTGGTCCGGACGAGGTGTTTTAGGAATATGGCTACAAGTGTCTATGTTGTCTAACCGTAATATTCTGCAGTAAAATCTTGAACTTTGCATAAAGCAGAATATTTTACGCGACTTTTTTACAAGCTCACTTTGCAGGAATAATCGTATTCTGTATCGGCTTTGGAATTGTCACATCACACTATTCTAAGAAGTATCCTCTAATGGTTAATTTCTTCATAGCTTTGGATAAAATCATTATGAAGCTGATGCTTTCGGTGATGTGGTAAGTTTTAAGTTTCTTTAACAAATACCATTGCTACTACTACTGCTTTCGGGAGCATTTTGGAAACGTCATAGATGAATAGTTCGATTACGTACAACTCCTTCAGCAGTGTATCTACTTGTCCATTTTTATGATGCTAATTCTATGGCCGCGCTTGTAACCGAACTCTAACTCTGGGAGAAAAATGTTTTTCTTTGTAATTCGACTAAAATTTGCTTTTGCGACCGCTTCATTTATAACTTCTGTTGAATACTGAAGGCTGAAAAGCCATTGTTTGCGGTTTTCTCCAACAAAAAAGTTTTTGAAGCTAATGCAAGAAAGGATTGAAATTCGGATCTGTTTTCGAAAAAACATGTGCTGTACTCAAGCAACCTTCCTGAAAATCCCAGTGTAGTAAATGCCCGAAAATTTCAGTGTAGTAAATGTTGCTCTGAAGTAAACTCATCAGGGCTACACGTTGCGAGGAATTTCTATTTCGAATATTACAAGATTATAGCAAATTCGCTGTCTATACCACATATTTTAAGTGAAATTGTATGAAATTGTTGTGGTTTATAAGAAAATCAAGAAATTTCCAACTACCGCAAGATTTTCGCAAAACACAGAACAAGAATATACCTAATTTTCTCTAACTTTTTGAAATTATTTTTGAAGGTTTGCTCCTATCGGCATTACCAGTCTTATATGCGGCAGTCTGTTGGAATTAGACGATATCTGGACGGCAGCAGGCGCTATGTCAAGGTGCTTGTATACATTCATTTATTTCATTTGTTTACTTAAGGTGCGCAGATTTTGAATTCGACCTTATAAACGTTGTTTCTTACTTTATTCGCTAGTTGTTTTATTATATATTCTTTTTCGCCGACTAAAACCCGTAAGGTGGGCTGGGCCAGATAGCTACCGGTGTACCACACGTGTCCAAAGTGATTAACCGCGGGAATTGGCTTAAGGTTGAGGAATTCACTTGTATATGAAACTTTCCGTTGATCTTCAAGCCATTCAGGCACATGCGGTGCTCCGTCTGGTGCTTGGCCCCGTCCACCTTACTGGTTTTAGTCCGCGAAAAGGAAAGTGTGCGTAGTCTGTGAATATAGTTTTGCACAGTTTCCACTGTGATGCCCTTAAATAGGACAAAAAAATCGTGAAATTTACGCAAATAAATAGCTAACAACATTTTCTTGTGCAGATTTTACTTTCTTTATGCGAGCGAAGGTGTGCCCTTAAAATTTCCATTTTTCCCTTCGAAAAAAACTTTTCGTTTTGGTAAAAAACCATCTAGTGTACGATGCCTGTTTGTTTGTGAAATTGCGTACTTTCTAGGTATATTTTGACAGTACTCATTGGTCTCTTCATTCACTCCTTCATCACTATACCAGTTTTATATTTTCTGCTCACACGCAAAAACCCACTGAACATTTTCAAGTACATCATGGAAGGAGGAATAGCAGCACTAGGAACGTCGTCATCGTAAGCTTAAATGCATTTTTGTTAGTGACGCTTATAGTCAGTGCTTTCTGTGAATCTAGAACTAAATAACGGTTGGACTTAAGCGGAGCGGCTCTTCCGCTTTCCATAAACGGCATGGAACAGTTGGGCGGTCTGGACGAGCGAGTAGTTCGATTCGTTCTGCCGCTGGGTGCTACAATCAATATGGTAGGCAGTTTTTTTTTTGGAACTTAAAGGCAGCACCCACGGAAAAAATCGGTCTTGAGATATTTGCATTTTTATACCCTAGCCATATGAGTTGCCCAGAGCCAAAGTAAGGAAGCACAAAAGTTAAAATTCACCGAGAAAGTATCGAAAACATACCCATCCCTCGTATCCAGGTTAAGGGGTGAGTGGACGAGTTTTGCATGGGCTTGCGTGTCGAACAAGCACGATTCGGTGTATTTACAACAAAAGCTCGTCACTCCACGGAGCTCAAGAGCTCAAGGTTGTCTTCAAAACACGAAAGCAACGAGCTCCATTTCAGGACGGATGCGCTTTGTACGAAGCTGTTGCTGTTATCTTTATAGCCCAAATAAACAACGTTCAACTAGGATTTGATCAGATCATCACTGTTAGGTTAGCGTGGACTCTCTCTTGAAACTGCTTGCTTATAAGGCCTTAAGGCCTCAAAGTCTTACCTCTCAA
>KN550485.1:7158-24640 GCA_000797555.1 Oesophagostomum dentatum | reverse complement strand
CAGTTCCTTATCGTTTTTGATAAAAATGTATTTGTGGGAGGACATAGTTGTTGGAAAGGGATAATATGGGGGAGAGAGCTACGTTAATATGAATGAATCATGGGTGTTTGGGTGTTCACCGCTTACGCATAGCCACTCCTATATTCGATGAATTTTGAATTTGCTGTGAACGCAGTTCAGATCCACAGGATTGTGTGGGCATTTTTAGAGCTGTCATACTGCCATTACCTTTCCTTCCAAGTCGTTGTCGCACATCTATCTATTGTAGTAATCCACTTAGGTAACGGACTTTTCTCAGCACCTGCTAAGCGATAAGCTGTGAAATTTACATGAATGAGTTCAGAATGATGGCCGGATGTGCATTACGTTCTTATTTTTCCGTATCACTTTCAAAAAAGGCATACCAAGATTGCACCTTTTTCTTCTTTCTGGAGAATAGTCTGCTTGGTTGTTTACCAAATAAACTATGCTATGCTCATTATCAAGTAGCAGTGTTGGTCTGTCACTGCAGTGTGCAATCAGTGTGCGGCAAGCACACAGCCAGCCTCTTAGCGCGTGGTGGATAAGCCTGGGAGAGATGACGGCAAGTAACCTCTTCAGCTGTGTACCTTGTAAAGAAATCTTATGGTTAGATAACGTTTCATAAATTGGAATACTCAAAACCTTTGACACCGTACATTTCTCTTTCCTGCTCTTCAGCTCGATAAAAAAAACTTCCATTTGTTCAGATTAGTCAATAAAAATTTCGAAAAGCGCTCTATTCGCTGTGAGAATCGTAGCGCAGTTTCAAAGTGTGAAGTAAAAGCTACAGAAAAGATTCAGCGGATGGGTGACAAGCACACTCATAAAGGCTTATTTTTCATGTCTGGACTGTTTTTTCCCAAAAAAAAACAATTTCCACCTTTACGTTTACCGATGTGCATTAAGCACTAACCTAACTTGACGTGAGAGTCAAGATCTCATGTATCCTTTTTTGGACAAATGAGAGGAACTGTATAATAACAGCATTTCTCATTTATGTATAGGATGAATCTTCTTTGCTACTCTTTACCTTTACCAGAAAAATTCGCGTTTTTTTTCTCGATTTTAGATAGAATTATCTAAAATTATTTGTGCCTTCTACACGGAAACCATTGTTAAAGAGGTGCGAGCAAAGGCGTAGCCGGAATCTCAGACTTGTATACATTAACCGGAGTAGCAAACTTTCTCAGTGGCGATAAATGTGTTAATTTATAATGAAGGGAAGTGACTATCGCATGCCACTGTTGATATTTAGTTCTGGTTCTCTTTTTGCCGTTTTATTTGGAGATCTTCTTCGGTTTAACCTTCTTTAAGTGGTTTCAATATGGTAAATTTAAAAAATTAGCAGTGTTTGCGCAATAACTCCGATGTATCGTCGATTTCCTCGGTATCGCAAGTGGTTTCATTTCAAAAACCATTCCAAATTGTCATAGGTAGGTCAGAGGCGCAGAGGAAGTGACGTCAGACACATGGGAATGGCGTGTGATAAAAATATGGTACAGTAATTGCGAAGCTGGGGAAATCGACGATAGTAGTCGATCGTAGTAGTGCTGAGCACGGTGGTGCTGTGCAGTCACGCACGACTTTGCTCATACGATCGATAGGACTTGAGGGAGCAAAGGAAGTCTGCATTCCCGTAGATCTGTCTTCAGCTCAGGCAGCCTTATGCTTCAGCTGTAATGGATCGGATTGCTTCCGAACTAGTCCGAATCACCATTTTTGACGGGTAACACTGTGCATGTCGACACAGTAGTTTACAACCTGAGTGGTATTTGCTGAGGCATTCGGAGAAGCTCACAAATTATCAGTATAGACAGCAAAAAACTAGAGGCCTATGCTCCGACTCATACGCATAGTCTTTTCTTGGTATACTATGTATGCATTTATAAAGCGAGCATAGCTGCTTTCGTGCACGAAGACACATCCACAAACTACTTGTACCCAGCACTATTAATAAATCATTAGGTGTTAACGCAGCCTTCCTCTTTATTTAGCAAATTTGTTGAGTTATCAAGTACGAAAGAAGCTTGAGCGCAAAATTTTTTAGAATTTCTGACTCCTGCAAGCTATTCTTGTTTACATTTTTTAACTAAAGTAACTTCCAACATCATAATTCGAGGAGTCATTAATGCGTCGCGCTTTATCTTTTTTGAATCAGAGAGGAAGCTTCGAACTTCATGGTCCCCCTTTCGACATATATTCATAACTATGGTAGGATTTACCTGTCTTTTGGTGCGAACAACTGGTTAAGGTTTATCACGTATTGTGAGGGATGAGTACCCATTACTTCTTTTACAGATCTAAAAGATAAACACCGAAAACGCATTGTATGCTGGTCATCAAAATAGGTAATAAAATAATAGAAAACGCTATTGCAAATTAGAATAGGTAATAGATAGGAAACATTATTGCAAATTTAAGAATAAAAGGGTCTATAAAAGGAAGGCATGACATTTTCCACCCACATAATTCCTAGTATCAGCGACTTCTTGGAGCTCAGATATATCTGTGCAAGCCTCCTATGCTAGAAATCTACGTGGGTGATTGGGATGATTCATTCATAGAACTGTGTTTATAGCTAGTTGAGCTCTCAAAAGTAGTACATATAGTAAATTTTGATACGAATCGAAGACATGGTGTGCCAGGTCGAAAGGAGTCAGAAGAAAGTGTCTTTTCTGCTAAGAGGATAAGCAACATTCGGCTTTGTGTATTTCACCTGGGCGTCTTTCTCACGGTTCAAAGAGACCTTAAAATTGATTTGAAAGAAATGCTGAGTTTTTCTTCACATGCTGTTGACTGAAGTGAATCACATGTTTCACGTGACTAGAAATCATCGGAGCTCTTTTGTGGACACTAGCTGATGCTTCTACTACTGTTGAAGTTTTCCTTTTATTTTTAAAATCTTTCTGTTATGCACAAGACGTGCACATACCGTCGTTTCAGCGCAGTTGTGTGTTGTTGTGTATGCTGTTTTTTTTAAATACATTTCATATCTTTTTGAGTGATCCGCAAACGAAATTTGCAAACTCACAATTTTTTTCCTGCGAGTGCTTTTGAACTCCTCTTCCTTTACTTTTTTGCTATTCAGAACATTCTTCCGGTGTATGTTAGTTGTCCCGTTCTGTTGATAAATGCATTTTGACCTACACGAATTGGTGGAAGGTATTTCTTGAAAATACAAATGTACTCGAAATGCCATTTCAATAAGTATCAGGTTTCAGCAATAACCGTTTCGACTTCTGTTTGGAGTCGAATTTCATGCACCATTAATTTATACGTTTGCCTTCTATACCATTTGAGTGTTCCAATTTCTTTTTGCCGTTAAAATTTTTTGTTGACTAAAAAGCCCCCTCGTTTTTCTTGTGCAGTGTTTTTTTATTTTGTTAAAATTTCATATTTATGCAGGCAGACAAGGTATAATGCGTCTATCAATGGTTTCTGTATTGCATCTGACATCAGCTGTGAGCATTAAATGTACAGAACTGTTGAACCACCAACTGTGATACTTAATTTCTTTTAAGAACGCCGAGAAGTCCGGCGACTGAAGGAAATTAATTCGTTTTTGCATTCCTATTCAAGTCACGACTCCAACAGTTTTCGCTGATGAACCTCTGTAGTGCAGCTGTCGATGCATCTCTACACATTTGCCTGACCATGGAAGTGTGCCAAGTTGTTAAAGGCAGCACGCATGCTCAGAACTCTTCCTGAGTTCTCGACGGATTCCGAAAGACGAACTGGTTGAGGCTCAAATTACTCGGCTCAGAAATCATCCGATCGAGAAAATCGCTTCAGATGACTCGTCCCTGATTCCCCGTAGTAGTTTTCCTTCTTATCGAGACGCTTTCTGTTGGAGTGCCTAACGCCTCAAGCGCTGGACATAGAAGGCTCGCACGACTTCTCCCATACCTAATGGTTATAGTACTTTAACTAGTGCGCAAAACACACTAACAAGACATTTCGTCCCACATCCTCCCTAGTCGGTCCACCGATTCCACCGACGTTTCTGCTGTTTTCTCGGCAACGAATGGCTTGCGGTGCAGCGCGACAAACATGTTTTCTGCATTTTTTTTGGTGAGTTTTAATTTTTGTGCTTTCTAACTTTGGCTTTGGACAAACCACGTGGCTAGGGTGCAGAACATGAAAAAAATCTCGAAATCGATTTTTTTTCGTGAGTGCTACCTTTAAACTGCAACATATAGCAAGATTACCACTTCTAAACGGTGTCGCAACAAGAGAAGCCCCAAAATGCAAAGGCGTTAGTTTTTTGTTTATCCAGAGTTGTGACATTACAAAGTTGTTTAATTTAATTTCGAAGCTATCGCAAATGGGGTTCTGTTTACACAAGAGGACAGATTTCAACTCGGAATTCTTGGATTTTTTACGCATCATATTTAAAGCGCTAAGAATGGAAACTATTCCTTTTTTTCATAATCATGAACTGAAATCGATGGCCTATCTGACGTTGAAAACCTGCATAGATTACACCTTCACATTTCGGAATTTTTCCGGGTGGGTCAGTTTCTGTAGAATAGTGACAATCCCGCTCTTATCTTTCCCCTAGCTCGGTATACTTCCCTGCATGGTACTATTTGAAACACCACAGTGGAAGTAATTTTATCAAGAATGGTCTTCTTGGTGATAAATGTTGCAATTCGACAGAGTACAAGTTTTCCGGAAATGGATGGTGGATGACTTCTAGAAGGTTATTATCGTGCTACCGTGCTTCTTTGAGCATATTGATAATAGCGGTAGCAGCAACTTCTTTTCTTTCTGTATAAATCTATATTTTAAGTTCGCATTTGATGCACTATAGCATTCCTAAATGAAAAACTCACTTCCGGTTGAGCTTTTCCTCGGAATGAGCGCGTTTGTTGTTACTGATGCTGTTGCACCCGCCGTGCAAGGTCAGTCACTTTATTGGAGTAAATTAAACGTTGACATTTACGGGCAGACTGCTTGCCGTTTTATGGCAGACATCACCTTCTACTTCATACGCACACATCTAACTGCGTCCTGCACAGTCTACGGGCTGACTGATCCTCGTAGAGCAACTCTATGATAGAAGTTAAAGCCTTCTTCTACATTTTTGCTGTAAACGTTCATTAACGAAAATGCAAGGGGGCATTTCTTTAAAAAAGTTTATCCATCTGTGATGGGAAGCGACTCAGTGATTCATTGTTTGCTCATACTGTTACAGATTATCTGAAACCTTCACGTTATGCGCTGCGTCACATTTTCGATATCGATGCTAATGTACATGTCGCCGTTCTGTTCACAAACTCCTTCCCAGCAGCAATTGCATTTAGTCCTTTTTGTCGCCTTCACACGGCCTCTTTGTCGTGCATTTTAGGGTTGCTTTCGCGAGAGCGGCTCGAAATCCGCTCAAAAACATAGACTTCGGGATATTCCTCACCTTTTTCTCACTTTTGCTTCGCTTTTCGCTATGTTTTTCACCTTAACGTTTTAAATCGTAATTTGATTATTTTTGTGGTAGAAGTGAATGTCTACTTGCACTTCAAGTCTTTTTGGAACAGATATCCTTTCCAGATTTACACACTTTTTCTCAACGAGTCATCATCTCCGATGTGCACATTTGCATTTCTCTTTTACACTGCTCCATAGCCACCTGTTGTTTTGTCGTGTGTTGAATGCCGACGACATTTGCATCGAAAAGCCGTGTGTGCTTCTGGTTCTATTTCAGTCTTTTCAATTTACTTTGGTATCTGCTATGACTTGTGTGCTGTACCGATCCACTTGAATGTGCTCTCATCTCCATTTTTTTCTTTGGCGATCATCCCCAAAATATCTGCTATTCTTTCCATTCTTTTTACAACTACCTACGAGTGTAACTTTGGTCCTTGTTCTCCATGCTTTCTGGATCCCTTTTCGGTTTTGGATTGTTTACGATTTACAATTTGCAGAAAGAAAGAAGCTACGATCATCCGGAAACTTGCTATTTCCGTAGTTTTGCCCATAGTCATAACTTGAATTTGTTTCGACTTCCATTTGATGAAGAAGACCGGAAGTTTTGTCAAAGCGTTACTATTTCTAGCAAAACAAGCTGCTGTAGCTTACTTTCTGTAGAAATGTTGTTAAAAACCAGCGTTATTTTTTAAATACTACCTCGGGTATATTTGAATTCCTTTGCGCACGTTTTCAAACAACAAATACTTTAAATTCCAGTGTGACTTCTTGGTAGTTCTGACGCAATTGTTTTTTATGCATCTTTTGCTTCCGAATTCCATATTCCGCTTCAGCTCACCTCTAATTTCACTTCCGGTTGGTGGTGGTACCCGGTTTCTTTCGCCCTCAAAAAGTCTCCTGCTCCAATTTGTTTGAATCACTTTCACATTCGCGGAGCGGTCGAAGTGGAAGCTCTCACGTTCTCCAAATAAGTGGGAATTCTGCAATCAGTTAGGTGCCCACTGCTTCTCCGAAAAACTACCTCCTCCGCAGCTTTTATTTGAGGAGCTGGGTGATTTGCCTGAACTTTACACGGCTCTTTTGCGCTTGGGTTGCGAAGAAGAATCGAAGACACGGTTGATTTCACCTTAGTATTTGGGCTTTCTTTAATAGCTTCTCTGCAGTTGTCTTTCTTTGCAGTAACATTTGTTATACGTTATTCTTTAGCAGTTTAGAAAAGTCTTGTGTATATAAATAATCGCAGCTACTTGTTCTTTTAATGATCTTTTAAATATGCACAGCTTTTTATACATATTCGCACTGAATGCTAATGCATAGTTCATTGTTATACTTTTATCATGCTCTTAACATGTTTTCTCTCCGTACACAAAGTTTTTCGTTTTTGTTGTATTCATGTGACTGAAATATTGTTTGGAAATGCTTTCATGATCTTTCTGCGTTTTCGATGTTTGACATTCCGAATACCTTTTTCAGCCTCTTTTTTTTGCTCGTACAAATTAGATCCGAGAATTATTATCTTTCATCTATGTATTCAAGGCATTATAACAGAAGTTTTCGACGGATTGTGCCACTTCCAAGAGTGAGTTTCGAGCACTGATATGGCAACTTTATTCTTAAGCTCAGAATTTGGGTTAAATCTGAAATGTTTTGGACACAGCTTTTTCGATCATGTTTGGGTGTGTTAGATAACGCTAATTTCATACACTGCAGTGGTATATAAACGAACGCCAGCGGGTGCACAACTATTTCCACGATGCACTTCACATTCGGAGTACGTGAGCATCTCCTTTATGACCTAGGGACATTGCATTCTCGCGATCTTCATTCGTAGTTTTCAACGCAACAGAACCTCCTAAATGTGTGAGGAAAGTGGGAGCTACATAGCGCATATACCTTCTTATACTAGAGCACCGGAAGACGTAGGTTAGGAACTGTGGAATTTTTGACTTTCTCATGTGTCAACGAGCACCAGAACTTCTGTCAGTCTTGAGTTTCTCAAAATTAAGCAAGTTTGAACTTTTCTATGTTATTCTAGAGATTCAGCTCGCATACAACGTTTCATCATAATCGGCAGTTTCATTGTTAGATGTAGGAAACCTCACAAGAAGCATGGTCGTTTTAGCGTTTCTGGTTCAAGTGTTCGCATAAATACTTAACCAATATCGTTATGCTAAACTTTTCTGCTTTGTTCTCCACAACTGTAAATAACTCACTTTCACTTTTTTGAAAGCTTACCATGTTTTCAATTGAATCTCGGATAATCTAGCATATTTAATATGCTCGCTTCTTAAAATACGTTAATACGTTGCAGCTTATGTCCATTTTTTGCTCTTGCGTTTTATAACGACGCTTAAATTTACAGTGTACAGTGGGGTTGTAGTATTTGCGGCGTTAGTGCTTTTAGCTGAATTTATAATAATGTCAAAGCTGAAACGCTTCCTTGCTTTATAGTGCGGAAGTTAGTGCAACGATGATTCTTTTCAGTCGCTCGTTCTGAGCACATTTTCTCTTATTTTCAGCCATGATTCAGTTTAAATTTTGTATCGATATATGAACAACCTACCACTGACACAGATTATATAGGCAAAGCTAGTCTTCTTCTGTAATACTCCGTTTCCCAGAAGGAAACGAGATGGTCGCTCATCAAAATGTGTTTTTTTTAAGTTTATACCTGTGGTGCACGAGTTATTCGGGCTCAAGCTTAAGATCCACATGGATCAACTATCCTTTTAAGGAGGAAGTAGCTGCTCATAGGGGTGAGGATGTTCGCTTTGAGTGTAAGTGCTGCTCATTAAAGGAAACTTCTTCAATAGCGGTGTTTCAAATACGTATTATAGGATAGTTTAGTAACTTATACAGAACGAGAGCGAATTGGTGTATTTTTGATCGCATTTATATTCTGACGCGATGTGGCCTGCTCATATGTGTATTTGCTTTTTTTAAAAGGAGAAGGATAGGCTTACTTTAGGAGAGAGATCCGTATTAGAAACAAATTGCTTTACATACAAGCAGGATTTTTACTTACGATTAGGTTTTTGACTTCTTCTAAAAGGTGAAGAGGATGGCGGCCTTAGTTAAACTTCCGGTTCAGAATTTGTGTAATAATGAAAAGTTCAACATTAATAGCTGACACCTAGTTTTTCGGAATTAGTGAAAACATTTTGAAGTTTACCTCTCCGATGTAATTACTTATTATGGAACTAGACCTAGAACAGAATTATGGCCTTGCGCCTGCGAGATTTCATTCTGCTTCTACTGTGAATGCAGCGTTTCTTCTTATTTCATGTATATGAAGTAGTTTTTGAGAATTTTGTTCCCAAACCTTTCTTGGTTTGTATGCCTTCCATGTATCATTTACGTATTAGGTTCAGTTATTTCCACAAAAAATCTGAGATGAACAGTGCTGGTCTCTACTATTTATACTTTTTCTCAAAAACCACTGAGTAGAAGCTTGTGCAGACGTTACACAGAGCACATAAATGAACTTGAAAAGGAAAACTGAGTATAGACAGAGCATTATCGAGAGGAATCAAAGAAACAGTATTGGCTAATGAAGTGCATACGTGCAAGGGTTGGTCCCTCGACCACAACACATGCTGGCATGAATTTTAAAAAATTGCGTTTACCGATGGAAGACGAGCGTATACCGCCGGCAAAAACATCGCTTGGTTTACTTACGCCTTACTGAGCATGTTTTCTGTAGTCTACCGATAAGTAGACCTCCAAGCGTCGGCGCATTATTCTCTGTTCTTTCCCTATGCCCTTTAGTTGGTCGAAAATGGATGTACTGTATCTTCCTTTTTTGTGAGGTTACTTATTTTTGCTTATATAGATGTATCTATTATGTAAACATCAGTAATTCTTTCTCGTGACTGAATATATTACATAAATTATGTTAGCTTGCGGCGCTCTTAAAGAAAAAAAGTTTTGATAAGATATCTGGAGTGAAGTTATCATATGTGCATTGATCTTTCTTTACTGCACATACAGGATTATTGTTTTTAAAACTGGTCATCATTCTTTTCCTTATGAAAGAATATTGTTTTGGAGTTTCTAAGTCGACGGAAGACTCCTCTTTACCTGCGTTATACAAGCTATTTCTGCTCACCGCTCGCTTCAAATAGTGAATTGGAACGAAAGCCCAGCTCTGATGTTGTATTACAAATAAGCACTGTGTAAAGCTGTGGGACAACTCGACATGGGTGTCGTTGTAATGTGGTGCAACACTAGCGGTTGAAAAAAGTGATGGCTTTCTCGCAGTAGATGCACGCATATTTCAGGTTCGCCTACTGCAGAACGCTAATGTCTTTTATCAACCAACACAAAATCAGCAGTCCATTATTGTATTTGCAGTATTTCATGCAGCGAAAAAAGCGATTCTTGTATCTGCAATAAGCTCAAAACCTACTTGATTTCTTGGCTATGTTAGTTACTGTGAGACTTTTTCAGGTGGACGCTCAACCAGCCGAGTCTGAGTGGATGGAGGAGAGTGATGATTGGAGGGATAGGTGAGTTGTTCATTATGTTTTGGCGCTTTGACCACTAATTTTTTCTTGCTTTTTCGTGGAGCTGATGCATAATTTCATCCTGGGTCTCACGCATATGTTCCCATTATATCGATAGAAGGGTTCTGGGATGTTTGTTTTGATAGTTAAATAAAGACATGAAGAAGAGAGGGTGTGAGTTTAATCATGTAATTATCCCATTATTATACACATATTTGGATTTTTGGAATGAAAAATTACATATTATGAAACGAAAGCAAAAAACTATGTAGCATAATAATTAGCCGGAAATAAGTAGAAAAATTAGACAAATAAAATTACAGGAATATAATGGTAGTTGCTGGAAAATAAAATTTTTTGGTATTTCTGGTAAATTTGATCCACCAGTCCTTAGACACCCTTTACTTTTGGACCCTTGGCTGCACCCTTTAGCACCTCTCATCTTGCTGATTTTGCTGAGAAAGTTTCAAATGGATTTTCGATGGAACATTATACTGAAACAGTGTTATTTAATCAGTTAATGAAGTAATCTTTCCAAATTTATTGTATGGGACTTTCGAGTTAGAAGTCGACTGTGGCAGAGCGTCTTCGCATTTCCTCACTTCAGGTTTTGACAGGTCCTCATTGTAGGAAGAATAGTGTAACATCACAAAAGTTGTTTCTGACTGAATAAAATATTTAAAATGGACATATTTGCTTTCCATACCTTGTTTCGACTTAAGTTTAGAAGGGAAGCAGTACGCGCATGACTACAAGCATAAGTGCACTGCAGCGAAATTTTACCGTTAGAAATACAGAGTTTCTATTCGCAAGAAATTCGTGAGATGGTAAAGTTATAAGAAAATTATTCATTGCCTTTCTGGTAATGGTATTGGTCGGTAAACACTTGTTTTCCTCTAAAACCTGCCGAGCAAGTTCATCACAATGCAGTCCATTTTAATTACAAATTGCAATTCATTTTTCGCACCATCTGAAAATCACGAAGAAGTTGCGAAAATTGATTTTGTTCGAATCGGCTAACATTTTTTTGGTTACAAAACAAACCCTTCTTAATATCGCTCCTACTTTTCCAACCAATAGTTTGAAAATTTGCTGCCTCTCTCGCGGCCAGGAGACCTTTTATATCCGATTATCCCTTTGCACACTTTATCAGCTTCTCTGACC
This sequence comes from Oesophagostomum dentatum, assembly GCA_000797555.1. Taxonomy (NCBI): domain Eukaryota; kingdom Metazoa; phylum Nematoda; class Chromadorea; order Rhabditida; family Strongylidae; genus Oesophagostomum; species Oesophagostomum dentatum. Next base: position 13,526 of record KN550485.1, on the reverse strand, counting down.
ATGTATATTTCGCGAAAATACCACTGTCTCGGCCTTGCTTCTTTCAAGCTATCCCATCGGATCGGTTTGGAATTAAAAGTCACTCCTTAAGAATACATTCTAACTGCAACAGCAAGCTACAGTTAAACATGTGTTTCATAAGGAGTAATTTATAATTTACAATATCAGATATAGCTGGAAGGCAGGCTTTTCAAAATCCTAGCGCAGTGCCCGAGTTTGTTAAGAAAGCGAAGTTTTAGAACTTCTGCTGACGATAGTTATTGCAATGATTCCTTCGCTCTCTTCATGTCAGAACAATAATCGTTGACTATCAGGGGACTAATCTAATGTTCGGTCTTTCTTCCCTATTAAAGTACAAAATTTTTTGCTTCTGTTCGGAAGTTCAAAAGAAGGAGACTACGGCAACCGAACATGTCAGTACCATTAGCACTGCTCGAGTGATTGGTGCTAAGTGCGTGACGTTTGCCCACTTTAGACTTGTTCTTCCTTAGCTTGCTTTCGCCGCGATATTTCCATTTTAACGGCGCCTTCATATTTGTGTTCGTAGACTTCTGGGACTCTGTAGATCTCCTTGTAAACTCCAAGTCCTGCTGCTCTGGGCTTTCCTTTCCAGTCGAGTCCCCCGATTGTTGTCATGTTGCATTCTTAACGCTATAGGGACAAATTATTCCCAATTTTTTAAAATTTCGCGCATGAGCGGTTTTATATCGCCTACATTTTCAATAATGATGAAGAGCGAAATGCCTCTTTTCGTTTGCTACTGGCCATTCTTCGACGAACTCATGTTAGCCTTTACTCACTTCAGCCTTCTTTACATTTTCGTTCGAGACATTCAGAAATACGAGTACTTGTCATTATTCATGTGCTTTTACAGCTTTACATATGCTTTTAAATGAGGAGTATACTTCTGTGTTTGTATACTCGTTCCTCCGTATTATGTCTTTCTGGGTTTTTTTTATGACTAACTGCTTTTTCTTCGTTTTGCTGCCTGGATACTTCAAAGCGAGTCAGCAAACTCTCATTATCCGCCCTTCGTGCTTTTCCCCAGTTAATTGTAGATGTACTTTACTAGGTGATGGTAATGCTCTTACGGCTGATACGCACGTAACTAGGGAGTTTCCATATCGACGTCGTTTCTCTTATCAAGTCATTCGTCACTGTAGGGAATGTGATGCTTTAATCAGTGTGTTCAACTACAAGTTTCGTTTTCCTTTCCGTTAATTGTCTTCTGCAATTCTGCAGTTTCTCGCTAAAAAAAGCTTTATTTCATTCGCATTTCTGTTCCATTTTTCATACTCCGTGTTACTTTTACGATTTTGCAAGGTAGGTATGTCTTCGTGCTTTTCTTTGAATTGTTGCAGTCTTGCTGTTAATTTTTTAAAAGAACTTCGGTTTTCATTATGTTTCTGCTCTTATGTGCTTTAATACTCTACCAACATGACTAATGGGAATCACCGGTGTCCGCTGCGCCTTTAAATAGCAAGCGACACCATCACCGAAGTGCAAATAGCAGCTTCTCTAGAACTTGCCCATTTCGCGGAGAGACTAATTTTTGTTTCAGTGCAATTACAAGTCCAAATTAACGGCTCCTACCCATAAAAGAAATCCAGTACTTCTTACAACCCGTCATGGCTCTGAGTTCAGAACATACCATGCAAGACTATTTTACATATCCCACTTAGCAAAGAAGCATATTTCAGAAAGCCATAAATATCGGAGATCGGAGAGCGAGTTATTTCCTTGATTGCAGATGGAACTTCCTTCAGAGATAAAAGTGTGTTGCGTCTTCGACGCGTTCCTGACGGAAGCACTTATGAAGGTGGTACACGACGTATTTCTGTTTAATAAAAATATTCTGGATTTTTCGTTAGCTCACTAAATCTAAAAGTTTTTTCTTATTCGAAGGGTTCATTTCGCTGTGGTTTTACTTATTTTTATAGACCTAGAACGTAGGCAGATAGAATAAACTGTACGAGAAGATACGTGAACAAGGGAAATTTTTGAAAGAGGAAGAAAGTGCAGTGGAAGAAGAATCCGAAAGGAGGGATGTTTTGAAAAATTGCTTTCCAAATATACGAAAACAACCCTTTCACAGTGCCGTAGCGTTTTGACACTTTGGCAAATGAAGGAAGTAAGTGGAATATCAGGAGAGAATCTTCCTCTCCTGATCAACAAGCTTAACACATCACTTTGAAGATAAAAGCATTCGTGGTACTTGTAACAGATGTTCATCGGAGGCCGTACTCGTGACCGTTCCTGCGAAGGCTCGAGCATTCCCGCTCTGCAAACGAGCCCGGAGAAAGTGATCTTCACGAATTCACTGGAAAAATCCCAAGATTTCTGTGCTTCTATTGCTTCCCATTCTTCAGTTACAGCTATTTTTTTAAAGCCTCGGCGGGCACTGATCTAAGAAGGAAGGGCGGTTTAGCCCCCCCCCCCTCTCCGCACGTTAATGAATAGGGAGCATGTGTTTCTCTGAAACGATTTCTTGTTGAGCACCTACCACAAACACTATTTGTTCTCCTGTTCCAGTTGAATTTCGAAACAATCAAACTTTTGCGCTCAGGAATCTGTATTGCCGTGTTGTTAGGTCTTTGCGCTGTTTTCAACAAGGTTATAATGTTAGGTTATAAGCCAAGCTACATGGATTTTTCAGGGTTTTCTGCAGCTTTCTGATCCTCACAACTCACAATGGAGCTGCAGAACTGTGTCTTTTGTCGCCTTCGCCTTCACATTTCTTTTGACAGGAAACCCACCGCCAACTGCAGAAAACTATATGTCGTTCTGACTGGGGACGGCAAGGCTGCGCATAGATTTAACTTAAAGGAGAGGAAAAGAAAACTTTCTGACTTCTTATTCAAGTTTTGCGTTTTCTTTAGAAAAGGTTTAATGAAAGGATGGAGGATAGAGAGTTTTGAAAAGAAGAAGAAGAAATAGAGAAGTCAGTTATTCACAAAATTCACAACTTTTCAATGTTTACTTCAGCTATCGTCGTTGGAGAACTCCACTCGTGCTTGTGGTCAGTACTCGAATAGGATTACTATAGCGATAGTGTACTATGTATAGTACAGTCATTAAAGCAATATGATGTAATGGTTCATTTAAAAAATTAAGTCTTCAAAGACGACGAAGGGTGGAAGGTTGGAATAAAATTTCACCATAGCAAACGTCACAGAACAGGTCTTCTCGTTTACAGAAACCTCTAAAAGCTGGTGATTTTCTGTCAGGAAATGTTTTACATCTATAAATCCTGTTCGAATACCCAAGATCACTTCCCAACTTGAATCACTTTTCTAGAACGTGGTATTTTAGTCCCATTCAATTCTTCCCCCGTAAGACCGCTTTGCATTCTTTTATCAGATTTTTTCTAGCTCATGATTAGAAGAAAAAAATGGGCACATATTTGCGGCAGCCTTGTATGTCCTAAATGGAGCGTAAATAAGCGTCACTCACGCGATTTGTTCATGATGGTCGCTGTGCAGCCGTGCTGTTGGATGGGGAAGTGATTATTTGTCGGCTGCGCAGACCACAGTCTTATAAACACGCGGGTCGCATCATGACACCACCATGTGTGTATGAGCACATCGATTGTACCTTCATTCATGGCAACACCTGTTCGGTGATTAGCCGCTGATTTCCTCCGAGTGCTTCGCCGGCTTACGCACGTCCCGCGGCTTCCGCCCATTGCGCACTCTGTCACTCGCAGTCGCGGCGACTTCGTCCCACTACCAACTTGGGCAGGTTTTTCTCCCCTGCCATGTGCGCGCGTCTCGCTCTCCTTGCGCTGGTCGATCTTTCCATTCAAGAAGTGAACATAATGAAATCGATGCGACGAATCGACCTCGAAGTCAGTTTCGTACGACGCATTTTCTCGCAAAAAAAAATCTGGCCTTCGGTTTTTCTAACTTGCGGTTTATTATGCTTCGTTAAAATTCAAGTTTTGGCTGCAGTGTTCTCCGTTTAGTTTACCTCTACGTTTTTGCTAAGGAAGAATGCAAAGAAAAAAAACTCATTAAAAACTGTAATTTTCAGCTAATTCCGCAAGGAATAGCCTTTTTCTTAAGATTCGTTCCATTTCTTTTAACCTTGTTTCTTTGCTTATTCCTTATGGTTTTACTAGTTTTACTAGCTCTAGCTATAATGCTCTTGACTGTATTGCCTCTTCTTTGGTGGATCTATATTTATTTTTCAGCAAAACACCAGATTAACGGGCTAAGCGTTCTGCAATCTCTATTCGTTCAGCTTGTCCTCAGGAAATCTCTAGATTATCTGCCTTATTCTTCCGTCTACTCAGTTTCTACTTTGGATTAGTTGTACTCGCGAAATTTTTCTATTAGTTATTGATCTACTCATTGCTTGTAGCTTTCTACCTCACAAGTTGTTACGTGGAGCTTTTTGTTTCGTCCTTACGTTTCGACCTTCTCATCGTCTTCAGAGATGTGAAAGTGAAAGCTGCTTTTGGATTTGCGATGATACCAGGGTCATGGACGAAAGAACATGGAATCTCATTTACTCGTTTTTTATTTGTGTCTTAAAGCTCTATGTTGCGAGCTTTTCCAGAAACATTAGGGGGTGAATATTCTCACCAATCAGCTTACCATGAAAAGTCTAAGTATCAGGCGGAAACTGCAAGTGCAAGCATTACAGAAGTGGTCGAAGATACTAGTTTTCTTTTCGCAAAATAGAACATTCATCAGTATTTTGGGGCTCATATGTATAGTATGACCGAATCTGCGCTAATGAGTATTACACATTGCAATAATTTCCACTGTCAAGGTGTGAGCTCAAGCTTCGCAAAAATACAATTTCATTGGCATCTCATTGTTAACAGCTGCTTTCTATTTTATTCCGCTTATGTGAATACTGTGACTGAGAATGTTAACGAAGCATTCCCGAACATACTCTTGCGGTTGACATTAGACCATCAATATTAGCAATGATCATCGTTGTTCTTATGTCTGCTGGTTGTTAAAGCCTACTATTTTTCACTACTACTCGTCCAAGTAAAATTCTTTCAAAGTTGATTTGGTTTTTTAGATTTACAATGCGCTCGGCTTCTTTTTCTCATCTAGAGCCGTTTCTTGACATTTCTGCCATGCACACTAAACATGAACGACCATATTTTTCGCAGAACTTGTCTCTACGATTTCCATTTCTCAGTTGAATGGCGGCAGTTTCCATTTCTTCGCGAACAAAGACCTCTCCGCTTTTTTGCATCGGAAAATCTTGTATAGGGAAAATGTCATGTGCATCCTGTCTGTGACGTTTTCTTGGAAGATAAGGAAGTAAGCAATCAAGGGATCATTTTTGCGCCGCTTAAGAGATGTCTTGCCGACGTCTGAATGTAATAATAGTGCCCCTTGCAATTATACTCGAACAGCTGAGTGGTAATGCTGTCGGTCTCCTCAGCTAATTGTTTCGCTGGCGTCTTACATGCATCTTGCTTATTCTTCTTCCAAGCGTTCCACTTGGGCTGATCATGTTCGTTTCGCTTTCTCTCGAGATGTACTTGCTTGTGCCTCCTTTTTATACAACTTTTGCAACAAATAGCGGAACGGAACATTTTTTGTCGGTAGTTTCTTGATTTAGTCTTAGAACTTTTTTCATTAAACTGTCGATTTCCTTGTCAAATTCGCACGCTAGCAAAAATTTGCAGAAAAGTTCTTTGTGTGAGGCTTTTATTTCAAACTGAACACTTTTCTTACTACGGATAGCACAGATTTATACTAAACCCTCCCGAGGGATCATACGTTGTTTCTCTACAGTTTTACCACATTACATTACATTTAGTTTGTTTCCTTTTTCCGAGAGTAGGTGTTGACTTACTCAAAATCTTTATCTTTTAATGTTTTATCGCAAATATCTTATAGTTGGATCCTGTTTTTCAAAGATTACGATATCGTTAAGCATAGTTGAACCTCTAGTTTAATAACTTGGCCAGTGCTTTCTTATAAAGTATGTGATGCATAGTTCCGTAATCTTAGCAGGTCCTTGTCACAGTGCCTTTCAATTGCCATCAGTTATTTTCGTGCTCACGTCCCACTCGATCTGGCGGTCTGTTCCTCGCCGCTTGCTGGAGCAGCAGCTGTTTTATGGCCTAGTCATACATATAGCACCAGAATGGTTTCCCCATATGCTCTGCCTTGGAATGGTTGAACAGCGTCGCATTTCTATGTCTTTGACATTCCTGGTTCTTTCTCTCTGAACACTGCTCAAGAGCTAAACTTCTGAATCGTAGGTACTTCTACGATTCTCTTAACAAAGGATATCTTAGGCTTCAAACTGTAGCTCAGCAAAACAGAAGACGAAGCGAAGAGAAATTATATGAAAGTGATGTTATAGTGCGGCTATTTTGAAAAAAAAGAAAA
>KN550484.1:0-10127 GCA_000797555.1 Oesophagostomum dentatum | reverse complement strand
AGTGCTTTCTACACGTGGTATTTCCACCTTGAAAATCAGCTTATATGCAAAATTAAGTCATTGGCTGGGATTATACCTCAGTTCGAGATGTAGGGTTTCAGCTGGAGTCGGTAGCATGGTATTGGGGCCTTTCGCTACGGCTGGATCCGTTTTAGAAGCTTCAATTATTAGTAGACTTTTTGGGGCCACGTTATTATAGTAGCTGGTCATCTCCTAAGGGCCGGAGACTGGAACAGTGCATCTTTATCTTTATCTTTACCTGATATACCGAAAAGATGCACCAATATAAAACAGGAACTACTCAGAAATACGAGTACCTCCACCAAAAATAATCTAACGGTGACCGAGTATAACGAGCAGTAGGGAAAGAAGACGGTAGATAAGATGTGGCTGGATTTCTAGGCAGTTAATGCAATATCGAAAGTAGTCAGAGCGAAGGAGCTGATGCTAGACTATAAGTAAAATAACCGAGATGTAGGTCCATCACTAGGACCTGGCTTCATCACTTTCCGTAGGAGCAGGTAACACCTTGATGGATGGTCATAATTACATAGGTACCAAGGCGGGCGAGCACAGGAAGGTGCAGGGTGATTCTTTCAGTTATCTGCGAGCACCGCTTCCCTTGTGCTTACATATAGACAAGCCATGCCAATGTAACCTGAACTTTATCATTCAAGGTAGAAGAGAAATAGCGAGAAACCGATCGTTTGGGATGTGATTTTAACGTATACCTGAACTAAAATGGTTTATTTGCAGAAGAAAGAAAGGCACGTGCGGTTAGCTAATCAACTTTAAATATTTTAAAAAATTGGTGGGTAGCTCTGCTTCTGTAAGCTGCTATGGAGGTTATACAATACATACATCTACTGCTTAAACAGCAATACGAATGTATTAGCTGTTTTTTTTATGTCGCCCAGATTTTTAGAGACATATTTGATGACTTACACTTCAGTTTTAATGTCATCCTCAGAGGCGTGAAAGTAGGACAAATCAAAGGCTTATAGGACCAGACACCTTATGGCATCGGCGCAAATAAATTGACGGCATCTTAGGCTTAGAAAGATCGGCACACACAGCATGTGCACGAGGAGTGCAGCATTTCGCCAGCTCTGCTTAGAAATGAACGTCAGAAGAGAACAAGATAGTGCAGTTAGAGTTCTTAAGTATTACTGGATAATCTTTTAACTTACAAGATCTCAAAAACGGCAAGAGTACAAATGCCCGTTTCGCAATTCATTTTCAGTTAGTACGAGGATCCATACTCTGTCCGCTCGCCAGAGGCGCCGTTCTCCCCATGCCCGCGGCTGCGTGCGCACGACTGCTGCCAGATTTACTCCTTCGAAGCCAAGCAAATTGTCCCAACGATATCTCTTCTGGAGACCTCATTCTTCACGGTTGTAAAAAGCAGATGCAAGCACTCGTCTGCTAAAACTTTCGACCACCAACGTTGATCGCGCTCGCGCAGCCGCGCGCGCTGAAAGATTGGCGCCTGTGCCGAGCGAAGAGACGGTACAAACCACCAAGGGTTATTCTAGAAGCATTTTCTTGTTCTGTAACCAGAATTGTAGAACTGGCATAAAAAATAGCTACTTAGACACTTAGATGGCCTATATTCACGCAGATCAGTATGCCCCAGCACTTCTTCCATTCGTTTTGTACTCTCTATCAGTCATGATGAATATAGAATTAGTGATCGAATCCATCCACGAGTTTCCGTTCCGTATTCTTGAACCGCACTCAGCTGGTTTCTGAGGCGGTCCATCTTTCCACGAAGACGTCTGCCGTCTGCCCATCTTTTTGGAGTCATTCCTTGAGGACGCTTCACGTCTCTTGGAGTCCACTCCAAGGTTTTCTCATCCATCTGCACCACTACTTCTTACGATATGGCCAACTGTGGTGTTTTGCATTCGACGCATATTCCGCTGAGTCGCATAGACAGGACGTCCTCCTAAGATCAGAACTACGAAGTCCGGCTTGATATTGAGTTCGCCGACTGTACTTCAGAGGGCACCTCTCAAGCGATCTGTGGGTGGTATGTAGCCTCCTCGACGTTGTGGCAGCATCGTCTTACGTCTCAGCTGCGTAAGAGAGTGCAAGGAGAACAGTGACATCGAACAAATAGGCACGGAGCTCCGAGTTCGTCAGGTGGTCTGTGACTTCCCTCAGAGGCTCGAAGGCGGCTCAAGGTGCTCTACTCCTCCTGCGTAGTTCGGCTCTGAGATCGTTCTCTATGTTCATCAAGCGTCCGAGGTACACGTAGGAAGGCATCTTCGCAATGTAACAGCCTTCCAATTCCATTCGTTTTCCTTCGTTGTAGGTTTCTTCATGAACTGTGTCTTCTTGTGATTTATTCGCAGTCTCATTCTCTTCCTTAATTCATTCTAAAAATTCTAAAGATATCTCTATGACGGAGAATACACTACCAACATAGTTTTTAGTTTTCGTTATTGTAACCCTTGCGTTTTTACTTCACATATTGTGTTCACTACTACACTGTGTATCTGGGAGAACTTGACAAAGATTTCGAAGAAGGACTACCTAGGCATTCATCCAGTAAGGAAGTGTAGTTTACCAGCCGGGTTTGCTTAGGTTTAGGCGAGCAAGTATCCTACCTTATTTATTTCTGTTTAGTAACGCCTGACTGGGTGGGAGCGGCAACCTAAAGAGTTATTACACATGGCAGCTTCTCTATAACAATGAAAACTCTTTTGATCTGTTTAATAAATTTTTTCGAATAGTAGGGCCGTTCCGAAGAACTTGTTTACTATTCATCAACATGAAATCTTGAAGCACCCAATTTTAGAAACTTGGCTCTTGCTGGCGTACTCGGATGAATTAATATTTATTCACTTTTGTACTATTTAATACAGACCTTACGAAGGGAACGATGCAAGGCAGACAGTGGGAAATTTGACTTTCTGCAACACTGCTCGCATGGATTACTGGACGTTTGTCAGGGTCTGAAAACTTGCTTATTGGGAATATCTCAAAATGAACAGCGCTTTGACTAAGCCTTTTCATTAGAGGAAACCATTAACCGATGAGCTACTAGGCGACGATTTAAAGTGGCTTGGAAGGTTTCTATATTGGAAACTCGTGACAAGCGTCCGTATACGGTCGTACGAATCCCAGGCTACTGTAATTGGGGATTGGTGCATGCGATATTGCAGGAAGTCAGATTTCCCACTGTCTGCTTTTCATCGTTCTTACGAAGGAGCAAGTGATCACAGAAGGCGTGCTGAGCACAAATGGCATTTAGCATTTCACTCTAAAAACAAGGAATATAAGGAATAATGGAACGTTAGTAAGATGTTAGTGCCGTGAAAAGAATGTACTCTCAAAGAGGTGGAAAACTGCACTACCGAAAACCAAATGAAGAAGCTGAAGAGTAATAAATCTTGCTGTATCGTATTTTTAAAGGCATTACAACTGTTCACATCGACGTGTATCAATACCACATGCCGAAGCCGCCCATCGGTCCAAAACCGCCCATAGGGCCGAAACCGCCCATTGGTCCGAATCCTCCACCCCAAGGACCCCAAGGACCGTAGCCACCCATCATCATGCGATAGAAGCGTCGTCGCCATCCCCCATAACCAAATGGGGGGCCACAGCCGTAGTAATCATAGCAATAAGCTGACGCAGAAGCTATCGTTGACAGCAGAAGAAGTGCCAGTATCAACAGCTTCATTCTGAAACCAATTGTGAAGATGGCAAATAAAGATTTTGAAGTGTCTTACCTAAGTTACGTGAATATGTAATGGTGGAGGGCTAGGACTTTGTCGAAAAAACAAGTTTATATCCATTGAAGACCGCACAGTTCGCCGAAAAGTGTCTTTACGACAGATACAACGCTCTGATCCAAGTGAATTACGTAACCTTGCACTTTGTGAACACTGCCGTGACCTTTTGTTATGGCCAGACATTCAGAATTCCTAGGCAAACATATTTGTTCCGTGGAAGAAGTTACAATAGTTATTGGAATGAAACACTACAGCACCGTTGATGCCTTCCTTAAAATATCGTCTCGCCAAAACTTGATTCGTTTTTTGAGGAAGAGGCAACCGACTATAACATCTACAAATAGCTTATTTAGTTCTGCTATGTGCTCTACTCGGAACTTTTAATGAGGTTGTCGCGTAAGTCTTTCGTGGTTTTTTGAACGTCCTTTTATTATAGATATTTCATCGAGATATGCACCATCTTCAGCCCCTACTCGACGCCAACGCTCGGTCAGCTTGTTGATTCCTTCACTCCAGAAGGATGGGGCTGGGTCCTGAAGAAGTCGCCATCCGAGGGGACGAGGTCATCAAAAAAATCTTTTCATTGGATCTATTCCCCATAGCTTCTTAGCCTGTCCTCCGTCAAATTCGCTGCGTCTGATCAGGCCTTATCGTAGCGGAAGGCAATTAATCCTGCTGGTGCGTGTACGGTCTATACGAGCCTTGTGGCTTTGTAGTTGATGAAAAGGTTTGGACATTAACAACCAGCCTCTGGTGTAAAAGCTCCCAGTACTCCATTCGAACCACCTCCAGTGGCCGAGCCGACCGCTCCGAATCAGAAGGGGACCAGCCCCTCGAATAATCGCCATTCTTAAATTTGGCGAACCAAGCCGCATACGTCTGGTGCGGTAGGGTGCCTTCATTGTACATAGCACTAGATTAGTACTAGGTTTGCTTACAAGCCAGAACTGTGAGGGAGAATAGCGTGAGGAAGGTCTGGTCGGGATGACACACGCTTGTCATACTGGCATGCAACAGTGATGTGTGGCAGCAAGGGTTATAAAAGTCCAGTGGGTGCAATACTCACACCCCATAAATCATGACGCTGTCAACGTAAGTGCGGATTACACAGTCGTAAAAAGACTACGAACTACTCACGCGACGGTATAATGTTTTGAGGTTTATGAAACTAAAGGCAGCTTTTCTTTCCAGACAGGTTGCAGAGTGACTGTGGTGAGGATATCGGGAGCATTTCTTCCCTAAATTCCTGTTATACTAACAATCGCTATAGTATCTCAAACATACAGGAGAATCATTTTCATGTAATCGATGTGCGATTTCGGCTCGCTAAAATCACATTGAAGCAGAAGAGACTGAAGCAGTAATTCCCACTTCTTGCGGAACACCTCGAACTTTTCTAGATTAAAAAAAAACGTTGCAATCGCCCTCCTCTCTTTCGCACAGTTTTTAAAACTTCTTCTGAATGTGTTAAATGTTCGCGTTACACCTATGTATACCGTTATGACGGCTTTCCCCACGGGTCTTCTTCTTTGAAAATTTAGCAACCAAGTTTCAGTTATCCCCGACTTTTTGAGGTAGGCTATCTGAAGTGGAAATTTAGGACTCGCTAAATCTTGTTAACTAATCTTGCAAGTGCTATGATTTTCGGAGGAAAATGTTTTCAAGGAAAGGGGGGGGGGGGGAGACTGCAAAACACCCTTCTTTTTTTCCAGGGTAATGAAAGAACGGAAGACAGAAGAAGAGAAAGTTGTTTTGCTGCACGATCAAAATATCATGTCAGCAACGGGCAGAATTTCGATCTGTTGCACAGCGGTCTATGCACAGTGTTCGTGGAAAACTCGAAGGTTCTCTTTGTTACAAGCAAGATTTACAGGTAAAGAGTTTTTAAAGTAATATACCGCAGATTCTGCACATCATATCTGATGAACCCCTGCACATCCTTCCAGGTGCGGCAAAAATACGGTAGCAAGAGAAAAGCTGGGTGGACACGTAATTGAAGCGTTGAGCGCATAACAAACATATAGATTTTATTCTTCGAAACAAATTAAACAAGAAGAAAATAGCGAGGTTTGGAAAGATCTTCAGGGGCATAGATATAGACGTGGAATCGTTTGGGAAAAAATCGACCCTGGCGATCATATGGATTTGTAGAGTTCATCACAGGCCTTCTGTAACACCTCCTTCAAAGGATTCATGTTGTAAAAAGGCTTGGTGCACTCCTTCGACCCCCACAGAGCTCCCTCCATACGAAGTATCAGAGCGAATTAAGGTCTGGGGATATGATGGCTGAAATCGCTGAAATTCGAGAAATTCTGCTAACATCACGACTGCACGGCGTTGCTTATGGACTGAGGTTCAAGAAACAGGCCTGATTCGTCCAAAAGGACCATCACAGCTTCTAAGCTCAATGAGCCTCTTGACGGTAATAGAGGCGATCTCTCTGGATATGCTTGGACGTCGGAAAATGTTGGATATTTTTGATCGCGCGGAAACCTTCATGCTGAAATTAGGTGACCGAAATGTGGCAGAGCGACGGCTACTTCACCTGAAAATCATTTCGTGCAAAATGTGGGAAAATATTATTAATCAACAAATAAAGATGAGAAGTGCCAAAAAGAATGAAAGATACCTCCAGAAAACAAGAAACATCTCGCCCTCGGCTTGTTAACGTAATTTTGCGGCACCCTGTAGTTGCACTGAAAAGAGTTGCATCGTTGTTTATGCTCTGCAGTTTCTGGAGTGGTGGCGTATTCGGAAAATGAGAGGTGGCATATGCGTTTTCCGAAAACCCTACGCATGAGGCAAATATACAATACCATTAAAAACTATTAAAAACACCATGTGCCGGTGTAGAACTCCTCATCCACAAATGTCCGCACTGTAAGTGCTAACTGCTCAACATCACCACTTAACTTTTGAGTTCCAAGCCGTGCGAGCGCAGAACATCGAGAGAGGAATTTGTGACTCATGTTAGTGGAGCGAATGTAACAGTGGTGGCAGATTTCTTAGTTAGGGCTTTCTGTATTTAAAAAAATATTTGTTGTTGGGGACATAAGACAATTTTGAAGGCGAAAAACGAGGTGTGGACTCTGTAAAGCGAAGAAATCTAAACTTTAAGCTACCTAATGCGTAACTCGATAGCTTTTTACGCGAGAGAAGAATTGTAGAACCAGGTGCAAAGAAGTCGTAAAACATCATGCATTATTGAAATTAAGGGAGCACCAATTGAAATTTCGACGATTTTTTGAAATGTCTGGGATACGTGCCCGAGTCCAGCTTAGCTGTCCGTCGGCATTATCGTTAGTGTATAAATGCACAAATTCTGTGGGTGATTACGACTTTTTACTCTTGGCAGTTTCGACGTACGCGTTGTTGTCAACCGTGATTTTGGAAGGCTATTGCCAAATTCAACGAAATCCACTGTGTCACAAAATAATGCTCAGAATGTACCTCTTCTGTATCCTGATATGTGTTAAAAATCGACAAAACCAAAAAATCGGGATTTCAGCACCTTATATTTTTCCATTCTGCTACATTTGCAATCGACGGAACTTTAAGTCGTATTTCTCCTATGGCTAGAGAAAAACACTACTGCTAAACACTACTGAAAAACACTACTGCATCACAGCCCCATCTCATTTTGGTGCTCGGGATATTGGCATACTCTGGCAGTTCTCGATATGCTGAGTCAAATGATGTAGGCAGCTTTCCATGAAACCTCCAGAAACCTCCTTTTTGGCCCGAAAACCGAATCAAGCTGGCTGTGAGTTCCCTTACCACGAAATGTGCAAAACCTTTGCGCAACCCCACGTCACTGGTCGACTTGAAGTATTGGAGGCGAAAAATTTTGAGCCAAGCGCTGCAGATGCATGTGTTCGATTGATTCCGGGTGCCACAGCAGTGCGCGTACTCCGCCAAGGATCTCCTCCAATAGTGGAAAATCTTCGTCGTTTTTTGCCTGTTCAATCTTCCAGAAATGACCTTTTTGACAATTTTAAGCAGTTTTACGTACGTCGCTTTAGTCAGCGTCACCGTACGGTTCGATTCATACCAGAACGTCAAAGACGATTTCCAGCTGGGACTCTGCCTTTAAGGAGCGGGAATAACGCCGGCGAGCAGTTCCTACTTTGAAAGCGGCGTTCGATCCTAGAAAAGTCATTCAGCTAACGTACGAATACGCCTCAGCTGAAACATGTAAAATAAAACAGAATGCACTGAAGGAAAAAAAACTTTGTTTTACATGTCCTGGTGATTTTTGATGTGTTTATCTTCGTGGGAGTTGATGATAACTTTTGCAAACACTATCCTACGGTGAATTCAGTTCCTTGTTATTTGGAAGGGATTCAGTTATCTACCATCAAACTTTGGTCGATCTCGGACCTAAAAAGACTACCCTTTCCGGAAATTTTACCCTTGTTTTCATCTTGTTCTAGGTGTTGTAACTTATTAGACTGACGGGCTGAAAATGAGCTATTTTTCAGAGAATAGAATTCTCGGCTACAATGATCCCTTCAAATAAAAAGCCAAACATCTTTGGCGATGCCTTCTTAAAAGCGACGGGTTGTTTGACGGGCTCCCACGCATGAATGCTGAACAATGGAATTTATACTACTAAATACGACCAACGGTAAGCTGTGTGGGAGAGACAAGAAAGAGAATAGCCTGGTTTTTGAAGAAGATTGTGAGTCATCTACTGTCCAATACAGTCTCATTTATCTTGCACCAGTCAGTCCATTAAGTGTCAACGAAATAAGAGATTCAAGAACTACTGTGTAGCGGCATCACTCAACGTAATGTTCTTGTACACCGACGTCCGCAACAGAGATTCACTGCAAGCGCTGTCCGAAATATTCGATGAATTTGATGGTACAATTCGGACTTCAGATTCAATTCAAATCTATCAAATAGAGTATCAAACATGAAAAACTACCTATATTGGTGAGGCAGACTGTAAGACTAAAGGAACATCTTTACGGTAAACGTCCAGGTAATATCAATATGCCTCTCGGTAAACGCAAACATGAACTGTGACTAACCTAGTATGTTATATGTCCGGCTGTTTATTAACCTCGTACAAACAAACATGAACGCACACGGAGATAATGACTAGATGTAACAGGTAGCACTCACAGAAAAAATCAATTTTGAGATTTCTGCATTTTTTGTATCGTAGCCATTTAGTCCAAGGCCATGCTAGAAAGCGTCAAAATTAAAATTCACCGAGAAAATGCTGACAATGAAAACGTGCTAGCAGCGCTGGTTCAGGTTACGATGGTGGGTGGACGAATGGTTGACAGACAACAATACAATGATACTGTAGGATGACATAGCTCGCCCACTCACTGTCGTACCCTGGACAAGCACGCTAAGCACGACGTTTTCTCGGTAAGTTTTACCTTTTGTGTTATCTAACTTTGGCTTTGGATAAACCGGCTGGCTAGAGTACAGATAATGCAGGAATCTCAAAATCTACTTTTTCATTAGGTACTGCCTTTAATTCCTTATTCGTATACTGTGGCTAGTTCGAGGCGACCGTACAACAACTGTTCGTGTTTCTCAGTGTTTGAGCTCGGTATGTGCAAAATCTGGGAAAAAGTAATCTAGTCAAAGGGAGGTAGTCAGAACCAAAGAGAGTTAACGAGCGTACAGGTGAACTCATGTAACTTTAGGCTTTTCAAGACTCTGAAGACGGCAGAAGGTCGAAACAATAGGTTGAATGGAAGTTGCACCTAAAACCCTCGCTGGCAGTACATACATTCGATACACTTAGAATGCAGAGCTTCATTTAAACAAGAGAGGATATGGAGACTGAGGAATTCAGACCTTTGCTAATAAAGTTTGTAGGTCTGCCTATGATTTACTGGAGGATCTATCCTCAATCGTCACAGTGGCTGCACTTTAAGAAAGAGTAATACTGGCGATTTCGACGCCAAAAAAGACGAAATGATTCTTTGCTTCGTTAGGGCATTTCTTGCAATTTATTATGGTTGGTTTCTACGCAAACGTGGCTTTCCACTGGAACAGAAAAATGCTGGGAATGAAGCTGCTTCTCTATGAACTGCTTTTCAGCAAGAAGTGCGAACAGGGACTTTCATATGCGGATTATTTGATTTATTTTACCATGCGGAAATGGTTTTTAAAGAGCACATTCTAAGGCAAAGCGCAAACATGAAGGTATTAACTTATGAAGTTGTCCCGCAGGAAGTGTTATACGTCCGAAGATAACCTAAAGTTGGATTAAAATCTGAAGGCTGGCTGTGTAACTGTTCATTACCTAATTGTTTCCAAAAGGTGTCCGCATTCTATAAAGAGTGCTTGTCGCATCTGATTGCAACTTGTATTCGACAGCATCTTGGGGAAGCAAGAGCAGTTGTTTTGAGTATG